>OY744602.1:32305545-32508045 GCA_963556255.1 Allolobophora icterica
CTATGTGTAGTCTACTTTCCACCTCACGTCGGTATAAATCCTATTGATGGTGGTAGAGGTGGATTAGATCATTGGAGGACAACTTGTCCACGGTCGCAACACGGAGAGGGTCGAACCCGCAGACGTTGGATTACCCCATAGCGCGCTACCGAAAACACCACTCTGCCGCATTTAATTATGTAAACATTCTTAAGCATACTCGTGCGGTCAGGGCGATAAGAATTCAGACAATTTTGGGCAGTTGACCGTACAATTGACTTATCCGCATGTGACGTACATGGTCGTGTTTGATATATTGCCGCGTCTGTCTGTCTCTGTCTGTCTGTCTGTCTCTGTCTCTGTCTGTCTGTCTGTCTGTCTGACTCTCTGTCTGTCTGTCTGTCTGTCTGTCTGTCTGTCTGTCTGTCTGTCTGTCTCTCTCTCTCTCTCTCTCTCTCTCTCTCTCTCTGTCTCTCTCTCTCTATCACACACACACACACACACACACACACACACACACACACACACACACACACACACACACACACACACACACACACACACACACACACACACACACACACACACACACACACACACACACACACACACACACACACACACACACACACACACACACACACACACACACAATTCCAGGCAGAATTCTTAGAAAATCGGAAATCCGTTCCTAGGCGACTCTTTCTTTCTGCGTCAATCTAGTCGACCTGCAACGTGGGTTGATGGATAGATCGCCGTGAGCCGTGTATTTGAAGACGCGTATTTTCTGCATAAATACAGCGCAACCGGGGAATCTATCAAACCCGCTTGACGTTTGACGATACGTTCTTATGAAAGCAATCTCTAATAAGGCAGACATTACTGTGTGTCTGAGCTACGAGCCTCTGGCGGATCCTGGGTCGTTACATGGAGTCTTCTCAACAGGTTACAACCCTTAATCGTTGGATGACGTATACCAAGCACCCTACCGAATAGATCGTCTTCGTGCACGGAATTGTGCTAACGTTACGCTGTAGGCTCGTCGCACACATTGCCACGCCTGACAATAGCTCTACCATCTGAGTTTAAGCGGAGTTTGGACCCTAGATCCATCCTTGCTGCTCGAGTTTATGTTTTCTAGGGCCTACTTATTAGCTTATACTTCTTGCGGCACAATGGTCTAATCGGTAACGCGGTAAATGTGCAATTCCAGTTATTGCATGTTCGCACCTGCAGAGGGGCTCCCCGGGCTCCGTGTAATGACCGTGAACAGATTGTTTGCACACACTTATCTCTCGCCTCAGATTCAGGCTTACTGACATCGATGACGTAATAAGTGCAACAAATATACTTGAATAGGTCTGCATTCATGTGACAATTCCACTTCCGCTCCTCTTCAACTACACTCGTCTGTTTTAGGGAAACACTCAGCGTATTTCCGATAGGAACTTAATTAATAACCTGTCAGCATTTCCATGTTGGAACCCATATGGGCTCCATACGGGTCCCAAGTGCGAATATGGTTCTTATGCAGTCTCCATGTGGGCATACTGGCACGATTGAGACCAGTCCATTTTTTCTGCCGGAACGCTCCAGAACGGCGTTCCGGCACCTTTTGTCAGCTAATAAAAAATAATTTAGTTATTTACATTTAGTCATTTTAATTTAATGTGACGTCAAAGATTTTCTTGCGGAAGGTCTTATCGAGACCCCTCCCCAACCAACCCTTTATTTTTTTTCTCGCCCCGATTTAGCCCTTCCATAACTGTTCCGTTCCAGAACCTTTTTTCAACAACAAAAGCACTGATTGAGACACATTTTGCAACTGATTGGGATTATTATAATGTCGCTAAACGTGTCTCATATTAATAACTTTCTCACGTGAACGTGAATGGCTAGTTAAGAGAGTAATCGCAGTCGTGCGAGGGGCTATGGAGAAGTCCTCCTCGCTGAATACGCCACATAGGATTAACGGACGGCAGATTCAGATGGTGTGCAGTGGATGTACGTTTCCTTTACACTTGACGAACAGATATCTTGCCAGATTGTTTTATAACTACAGCCGAGACCTCACCATTGCTTCGCCCCATCTAGCGTTAAATCAGATTAGGGATGGTGGTAGTTACTATTTAATGACATTGTGTTATAGCAAAGATGGCTTGGGAATGGCATCTTTGCTATGACACAATGTCGTTAAATAGTAATGAATGATGCCAGAGTGCGAGCAGTGGCGGAGTTTAGCGCAGTGGTTTCTCTACAGGCGCCATTTTATACGAGGGTTGAAGCATCTAACGAAGCTTGCGTATGAACGGTCGATGAGAGAGAGAGCGAGAGCGAGAGCGAGAGCGAGAGCGAGACAGAGAGAGAGACAGAGAGAGAGAGAGAGAGAGAGAGAGAGAGAGAGAGAGAGAGAGAGAGAGAGAGAGAGAGAGAGAGAGAGAGAGAGAGAGAGAGAGAGAGAGAGAGAGAGAGAGAGAGAGAGAGAGAGAGAGAGAGAGAGAGAGAGAGGAGAGACAGGGACAGAGATACTGAGACAGAGACACTGAGACAGACTGAGACTAAGACTGAGATAGCGACAGAGGAATGTTAGTGCGTAAAGCGGAATCCGATTGCTTTGAGAGTTCATTATAAGTCGCTTTTGACTGGCTGTCTATTAACTGGTTACCTTTTTACTTATATCTTGTCCTTTGACTGTGTGAGCGGGAGTTGATTTGCGGAGTACGAGGTAGTCTCACACGTGCATTGTGGTGATGGTAACGTTGATGGTATACTCAGTCTTGGTAGTTAGGGAGTGTTGGTGTGAATGTTTGCGCATTATGCAAGTCTCGATCTGTGGCGATCGTACAAGTCTATTCGGCGTTTACATGTTTAGGTCAATGACAATGTTTTATCGAACTGTTTCCTTTATATAAATAAATATCAAAACTTAAAGACTGACGTATGTCTTGTTTTGAGCTGCGCAGCGATATAGCGTCGTGCAACAATGCTTGGAGAAAAGTCGTTTGACAGACTCATAAGATTTCAACCGCTGGCCGCACGATTGAACGGCTTCTGACTGGAGGGCTTTTGACTGGACCAGGTGCCTTTTTATTATATGGAATTTTATGGACCGCCGACGAATGATTGGCCTATGATTGACTGGCTATTGACTGACTGGCTGTTGACTGACTGGCTTTTCGACCTGGCTTATCCAATGGCCCGGATTAGAATTTTTATTGCGATTTTTAGATTGGATTAGATTTCAACTGACTGGCTTTTGACTGGTTGGCTTCTAATTAAATTTGGGGTGAATGCAGAGATTTTTAGGAGAATTTGCGTGTAGTCTACATTTGGAGATTTTGAGTATAGATTCGGAGTTCATAAACCCAAAGATCGTGGGTGGAATAAAGATGAAGCACTAATGAAGTGAATCAGGTTCCTGGTCGCTTCTGATCGTCTCAGAAGCAATCACTCGAACGAATTTTGTAGCGTCTTTTTTTCTGTCGGCAAAATTCGCCCAACCCGTGGTCTGTTTTTGGAATTGTGGCGTATGGCTCTTTGTGTGTAGGGGGGTTCTCTCATGGGTTTGATTCAGAAATGGAACGCAGGGCGGATGAATGTTAGCATATACTGTGGAATTTGGTCTTGCGAAGCAGCGAACGTGCTTCAGGTCGAGACATACGACTGAATTCGAGACATAAAATTATTGCCTTTTATCTCTTAGTCCGCTGTTCTGATGAATTACATTGTATTGTGCTGTAGGGTATTGTATTGTGCTGTAGGGTATTGTATTGTGCTGTAGGGTATCGTATTGTGCTGCCAGCGTCGTTAGCTCCTTCCGTAAGGGCATTACGTCAAGAGACTCGAGATGCTTTTATGCAAGACGAAGCCCGTTGGCATATATACATAGGCCCTATAGGCCTACACACACATACGTATGTACGAGTGTGCGAACACACAGGTCGCCTACCTATAAAACGGTTGAGACAATTATTTTGTCATTGATTTTATTCATGCATGACTGTAACTCGTTTCTTACTGGTATCAATCAGTCAAATATGTGGAAACTGTAGCAGAGAGTTTGGTTAGAGCCATAACTAATACATCCAAATATGAACATATAACCCAGTGGTGAACTGGAGTGTCAAAGCGGCCCGGGAAAAAATTAAAAGCGGCCCTATCCGACATTTATTTTTCTTGGGATTTGCTTTCAGCCAAGGAAACAGGTAACTTTACAATGGGATGGTCATAACACAACGATGAATCGCAAACCTAATCTACATTAGACACAAAATATTAAGAATGCATTTAAAGTTATAAATCGATTTATCATGACCCACCCAAATGATGGTTATTGTATGATCAACTTCTTAAAGCTGGGTGCCATTTCAGATACATGATCTATGATTGTGTCATTCTATAGTTCACTTAAAACATCGGTTTCTACCAACATGAGCAAAAATGCTTAAAGATTTGTAGAAGACAACGAGCTTATATAGCAAGCGATCTTTAATGTAGGCCTACTTCGGTTTTGAGAAAGATCTCTCACCCGCTACTTTGGTAGAGGATAGAGTCAGTAAGGGGCCATCCATATAGTACGTACGCAAAATCTGGAAAAATTAGACCCTTCCCCTCCCTGTACGCACACGTACTTTTTTCCACCCCCACCTGTGCCCCCAAAGACCAACTGCAGAATGTGTCAGTACGACAGGTCCAGGCAGCGGCTGTCTGCACTTTAGGTAAGATTGAAGGACGAGTGATCCATGGACTCACTGCTGAGCTGTGTGATAGTTTAATAATAGCGTTCAGAGGTAAGGACCGTAAGGTGGCATACAACTGACACCTCTCCCACAGTCATACTTCCTCTGGTATATCTGATAGCTGAAAAGACTGAACTCTGGCTCACTTGAAGGCCAATCAATTTGAAGGCCAATATAGACAAATCATAGGTTCCCCCATTTCCTATGCTGCGTACATCATCAGTAGACCACCCCCCCCCCATACGCAAGCATACGCAAGCACATGCATTTGGGTTAACCCCTCCACCCTCCATGCGTACGTACTATATGGATGGCCCCTAAGAGTTTATATGCACAAAAAGTTGTCTTTAAGTCTGACCAAAGAAACTGTATTTATGTAACACAGAAAAGCAGACTTTTTTGCAAAATTTGCATTTCGTAAGTTCGTCACTCTTATGCCCAACTTGGTCGTCCCAGAGTTCATGTGTGGAATATTCATTGACGCTGTCCTCTACCTAATCGACGAACATTTAGTGACGGTCTCTTTGCCTTCAGTAAATGCCAAGAGGCCCGGAGAGTTTTAGGGGCCCGGCCGTCCGGGCCCGCAATCAACTTATGAAAAATATTATAATCTGTAATACAAAGTGTATGATTTATGCCTTTTTAAATATAATATTACTGAATAAAATCGTAGTTGTATATATAAACATAGTATCGTACGGTCGTATCCTTCTTTTTTATTTCAATTTATTTTCTTTAATTTTCTCATAAAGCCTAAATATAGTCCAGGGGCCCGGTACTGCTGTGCCTATGGGCCCGGAATTTCTGTCATCAGCCCTGTGCCTTCCAGCGAATAAAAAATAACGCTGTCATAAATACTATAAAAATTATTATAAATAGCATAACCAATTTTTAGACATTGCGTCTAAGAACTTAGAAGCGGCCCAAATATCACCGAACCTGGCGGCCCACCGGGATTTTTCCCGGTGTCCCGGCGGGCCAGTCCACCTCTGATATAACCCCTATGTTTAAATCTTTGCACTGGCTTCCTGTTCAGCAAAGAATTAGTTTCAAATTGAGGCTCATAGTTTATACAACTTTGAACTCTGGCCAGCCACCAAAATATACTTTAAATCAGTTATTGTTTCCCAGACTTATCATTATTCAACAAGGTCATCTGATTGTTTTTGTCTGGTTATAGTAATACCTAATTCAAGAACTGTTCTTGGTGAACGAGTTTTTTCGGTTGCTGGACTACATTTTAAAACTCTCTCCCTGTTTCTGTGCGATCTGCTCAGTCGCTTGTGTCATTTCGTTCTCAGCTTAAAACTCACCTCTTTCAAATTGCTTATCCACCATAGACTAGGCCTACCTCTCTGTCTTACAGGCTGGTCTTCTGGATATTGACCTGATAACGCTTGGTTTTGGCGTGCCATCGGTTGATGCCTTATGCATTAGACCCCCGCGCGACAGAAGTTAATCAAAATTACATACGTACGTACATAAATACACACATGCATACATACACGCAAACATACAATACAATATACAATACAACTGATATTTGATAATGCCCCGTAAAAAGATCAGAGGTGCACTCTGCGCTAGTCTCTGTGATGTCAAATGTAGTTAAGAGCAGATCAGCATTTGGCAGTGAACATTGCTCAGATAACGGCAAGAGTCAACAGTGACAGACTCGTGCATAGGCCTACATGCAGAACCCAACTGACTGCAAACTAGAGTTGACAGATGATTGCAGGTTCAGAGTATCTGAAGAACGTAGAATCGTCGTCCAGAAACCTCTCGAACCACTCCAGCTAGTTCTACACGCGCGTAATTACATGTTATAATATGAGGCTCTCTGATCACAATGGTATCAGAGATGGCAGCACATGGCGGGAGAAACTGGCAGCACAACCCATCCACCAAGTCAGAGAAACCGTCATAGGCCGCTGCGTCCCTTGTTAAGACTTTGGATGACAGTTAGGTCTAGCACACACAGACAACAATGGTTGCTGCTTATCATGACAGAAATCAGGCAGACCTACCTGCCTACAATTTTCAGCTTCCGGTTGTACTGACAAGATTTGTGCGATCTGATAAAGACAGCGTGAACTGACGAAACATTTGCACAGCACCTGCAACTGACAGAGGACAACACACAGACTGCAGACGATGAGATGACCAGGTCAGAGAAGAGGAATGGCGACACGCACAGGAGGCCGAAGGGCACGTGCACTCGGGCAGAGGAATGAAGGACACTGAATGCTGAAAGGGAGTTGTGCTGTGGCCTGGAAATAAGACGAGTGAATGATAAGAGAGATGCGGCGAAGAGAATAAGGAACAGAAAGGTCAAAGGTCAACGAGGAAAGTACATAAGACAAGCGGTCACTCTCAGAGCGCCGGCCGAGATGTACTGATGTAGGTCTACTGCCTGAAAAGGTCTCCCGCTGGCGTAAATGTCCAAAGCGTGTGTCGTAGTAAGGGAGCTTAACCGCTTCTGCCCAGAGGCGTAACTTTGGTCTGAAAAGTGGGGGTACCAATATCTTACATACACGAAGCAAGGCGGAGACTGCGATCTCTGAGAAGGCACAACAATAAAATATTGATTGGTATTGTTCAAAAAGTGGAGCTACGGTACCCTCCAGTCCAAAAAGTGGGGGGTACGGGTACCCCTCGTACCCTTCCCCACAAATTACGCCTATGCTTCTGCCTCTTAGAGGGACGGGGGTGTCGGTGACGAAGCACGCAAGGGAGACAGCGCGTGGACGGAAGGCCGCTCTCAGCAAAGTGATTGGTCATCACCCGTAGAGCAGCCAACCGTTCGCCACCGGAGGAGAAACGACAATCCTACCTCGGAAGCGGAAGACGACTACGTGGAAGGACGGATGGTCAGCTTCTCCAAAGTTCGGACAGAAGGCCCTTTCCTGCAAGCGACTTGTCAGCGCCCAGTGTACAGCCAACCGTTTGACGATGGAGGAGAAACAACGACCTGCCTGTCTCGGAAGCGGTTACGACTAATAATAATAATAATAATAATAGCAGAGATTTAAGTGCCATAGTTCGTAAACAGTCGAAAGGAAATCGATGCAACGATTCAGAAGCACTGGGAGCAGGGAGATCAGTCCAGATAGGCCTGTTTGAAAAGTTCGGTCTTTAAGTTTTTCTTAAAAGTGGCCAGAGTCATAGAGATCCTGATGTTGGTTGGTAGGTTGTTCCAGATTCGAGGGGCGGACGAGGTGAAAGATTTTGATGCAGTTGTAGTGCGACACCGATGAAGGACAAGGGTTCGGGTTCCAGATGACCGCATGTTTCTCGATGGCATGTGGTTGTGAAGAAGGTCGGAGAGATATGACGGAGTATGTGTTGTGATGCAGTTATAGGTGATAACGGAGATTTTGTAGATGATCCTTTCCTTGACGGGTAGCCAGTGGAGGGATTTGAGGAGTGGCTTGCTGCTGGCACGATATGGGGAGTTGCATACGACACGAGCAAGGTTGTTTTGGATGCGTTGTAGAGAGGTTAGATTTTTTGATGATGTCCCGTAGAGAAGGCTGTTGCAATAGTCAAGGCGAGAGTTGACTATCCCACAAGCGATGGTGTTTGCAAGGTTTTCTGTGAGAAAAGGTCGGATGTGCCTGAGAGCCCGGGTATGAAAGTTGGTGGAGCGGATGATTTCAGAAACTTGGAGATCCATTGACATTGTCGAGTCAAGTTTCACGCCGAGAATTTTTACACTGGTTGACGTGTTTATTGCTGTGTTTGAGAAAGTCGGATTCAGAGGATGATGTTTGGCAATTTGTGGTCTGGTTCCAAAAACTATGGCTTCTGTCTTGGAAGGGTTTAGAAGGAGACCATTTTCCAGGAACCAACGGTTTACGGCATCTGCACAGCGAGTGATGTTGTCACAGCTATTGTCCCCAGGTGTGAGGGAGGCATAGAGTTGCGTGTCATCAGCATATTGGTGGTGTTGGATCCCGAAAGATTGGATGAGAGAACTAACTGGTGAGATGAACATGGAGAAAAGAAAAGGACCAAGAACACTACCCTGTGGAACTCCGGTGGTGGAGGGCAAAGTTTCAGATTTGGCAGAGTCTAGGGCGATGAAGAAGTGCCTCCCTTCAAGATAGGATGCCAGCCAGTTTAAAGCGGTGCCGGTAACGCCAAAAGCTTCTTGTGCACGGGCGACCAGCAGCCTGTG
The DNA here is from genome assembly GCA_963556255.1 of Allolobophora icterica. Lineage (NCBI taxonomy): Eukaryota > Metazoa > Annelida > Clitellata > Crassiclitellata > Lumbricidae > Allolobophora > Allolobophora icterica. The sequence goes on from OY744602.1 coordinate 32,314,444, forward strand.
GTCCATAGCATCGAAAGCGGCCGAGATATCAAGTGAGAAAAGAAAGGTTGCCGAGCCGTTGTCAACGTTCGAGAGTATGTCATTTGTAACTTTCAGGAGGGTTGTCTCAGTAGAATGACCAGGTCTGAAACCAGATTGAAAAGGGTTGAAATTGGGACAGCTGGTGATATGTGGGAATAGTCTGGCGAGTGCGAGTTTTTCTAGGATCTTGGAGATGGTGTTGAGGTTTGATATCGGCCGTAGGTTTGACAGATCTGAAGGATCAAGACCATCTTTTTTTAGCAGTGCGGTGACTTGGGCGGATTTGAAGTTTGTCGGGAAACGGCCTGATTGGAAAGAGAGGTTGGCAAGGTGAGCAATAAGCGGAGCGAAAAGATCTGGGCAGGATTTAAGAATCTTAGTGGGTAAGTAGTCAAGTGGTGATGTTTTGGGCTTAAGGTTGAGTATTAGCCTTGAGACCTCATCGATGGTTACCAGGGAGAAGTCTGACATGAGCTGTGGTGTTGATGGAAGGAGAAAGGAAATGTCGATGTGAAGTAGAGGTTTAAGACGATCCAGGATTGTGTGTTTTATTTTTTTTAGTTTGTCATTAAAGAATGCAGCTATTTCGTTACAGCGGTCTTTGGCATTAGATGTATCATTTACAATCGGTGATTTTTTTTTATGATGGAGCAGTTCTTTAGCGATTTGCCAGGTTTTCTTAGAGTCACCATTGGCCTCAGTTATTCGGTCCTGGTAGTATTCTCGCTTGGACTTCCGGATTTCGCTGTTTGCTGTGCGGCATGCTGCTCGGTAGGATATTCGATCCGATTCAGCTCCCGTCCGTCTAAAGCGGCGTTCAAGTCTTCGGCGGTCCTGTTTGGCCTCATTTGCTGTTGGTGATAGTCTTGTCGGATGTTTTCCCAAACGGTTGGCAAATTTTCGTATAGGAGCGTGGACGTTGAGAACAGCAGTTATGTCGGATTGGAGCTGGGCTGCGAAAGTATCAAGATCGTCGGAGGGGGTGGAGAAACATGAAGTACTTTGGAGGCTTTGACGAAACATGGTTAGATCAAGTTTATTGGTGTTTCTGGCAGATGACCATATCATGTTTGGTTTATTGATTTTATGTTGAAAAGTTGCTGTGATGAGACAGTGATCGGAGATGCCAGGATCAGTTACCTTGATGTCCTTGATTGAGGTATCATCTTCTTGTTGGATTAGTAGGTCGAGTAGGTTTTCCGTCGACGTACCCATTCGGGTTGGAGTACGAACGCGTTGGGCCATATTGTAGGAGAAAAGTATGTTGGAGAGTCGTTGGTCAATCGTGGATGGTGAGTTTCCAGGGCAGTTGAAGTCTCCGCAGATAAGAGGGTGTCCGGGTGTGGTTGAGAGCTCATCAAGAAGATCAGAGAATTCGTCGAAGAAGATATTGGTAGGCAGCGCTGGGTTTGATCTGTAGATTCCAAGGATGTTGATATTAGATGGTCCAAAGATGGCTCTAGCGCAAAGACGCTCATATGAGGAAGCAGTAGATGTTAATTTGAGGATTTTTAAGTTGATTTCTTGGCGGTAGATGAAGGCAACCCCACCACCTCTGCGGTCCGAGCGGCAATGCTGTAGGCATTTATAACCTTCAGGGGCAATATCGTCGCAGATTGCAGGGGGGTCATCAGGTTTAATCCAGGTTTCTGTGATAATGAGAATGTCAAGGTTATTTTCGAGGATGACGTCGTGAATGAGTTCAGCTTTGTTTACGGCAGAACGGCAGTTTAGTACTCCAAGTTGTAGGTGTTTCGAGTTTGGTCCAGGGTTCATTTCGACGCAACCAATGAGGAGCAACAGTACAAGTTGAACTCGTCCGAAAACTCGCCTCGATTTGGGTCTGAAATGTGGATGAACTTCGAAGTTATGTAGTGTACGGTAGTCCATATTGAAGAGGCTGGCATTAACGTCTGGAATGATTTCCGTGTAGTATGTAGTATTATGTCCGGGCTTTACATTTGTATTGTCTTTTAAACGCGTATTAGCTGATCTGACATGATCCCTCCCGGCCAAGCCGATCAAGACGGAGTTGTACATACCGGCTAGTACGAGTAGTGCTGCAGGAAGACTACATGGAAGAACAGACGGAAACGACTGATGACCGACGACCAAGAGCAACAGAAACAACAGGAAAACAAAGAATAACATGCAACGCGAAGAAGCAACAACACACAGAGAAACGATCGGACAGAAAGTAGAGGACAAGACCGAACGAAAACTTGAAGAAAAAAACATCGGTACGTAAGCGGCGCAGACACGCAGCAACATCCGATAGACCTGAAAACAACAAGAAGCAGCACAGAAGCACTGCCCTCAGGAAAGACCTAAAACCGTCAGAAAAGAGCGGCAGATACGACAGAGCGAACGACGGATGACATCAACGGACACAGGAGAGATGAACAGAAACACCAACAGCGAAAGAAGAGAAAAAGCAAACTTTACTGAAAACGCTGGATGCCACATGATGTCAGTGGAACCTGGATACTACTATAGGCTAGTACTCGTTGAGAGGGAACGGGCGACTGAAGACTCTCATGAGCAGAAGAGATTATAGGAAACGCTCAGAATAGATGATCAAGGCGATAGAAGGTTGACCGAGGACAGAGCGATCCACTCTCAAGAGATGTTGACGGGACAAGTCTCAAGAATAGCCGGGATTCTGAGAGTGTAGGGCAAACTGTTGTAATTGGCAGTCATGTCGTTATGCTGCAGAATATATTGTAAATAGATTGCAATTGAAAATAAATCGTACAGAGAAAAGGAGCGCCATATGTGAATCATCGTCACGAGCCTGAGACGCCGAGACAAACCCCGACGAGACACTGAACAATAAATCTCCGCTGTCACCAACTATGATGTGTTAGATGATTGATGAGCAGCGCACACCATCGTTCATCTTGGCAACTTCATCTTGGCAACACGAGAGAACCACAACCCACTGCCTGCCATGGGTATACGCCATAGAGTAGGAATGAACGCAACCACGACAGAGCCCTGCCAACAACGTCGAACGACATTTCAAAGCGGCACTCTAGAAGAATGTCGTGGTTGATAATGTCGAAGGCCGCCCTCGCGAGGAGCGTAAAATGTCCCCGGTTGTCCTCTAGTCAGTTGGAAGGAAGGTCAGCGATGGAGAGCCTTCAGTTGAGTGACGAACCGAGTCATCCTTGATGCATGAATTCTAATGGCCTCGGAAGACGGCTATGTGGAAGGTTTTGTTTAAGTAGAACAGCCGATGATACTAGAGAACGATAACAACAGTCGTCGATGGTTGTCGGCGTTTCATTCCATCTCCCCGAGGAGCATCTTTCCTTCTGAAAAAGCGGTTTTTGTGCAGTTCTAGTGAAGGATTGCCCTGAGCGAAAGCCATACAGTTTCGTTGATTAAATATATTCGTTGTTGAAAACTAATAGCCTTTGATAAATCATGACTTAAAAAGAACACTTTGTGGCAATATTGCTAATATTCGTCTGTAGAAGACTGTAAGTAATTTATTTCTTTGTCCAGATGTGAAAATAGGAATCCTTTTCGTAAGCTTTCAATCATTTGGAACGATACCATATACGTAGTAATATAACCAGTTAGAACAAACGCCAGCGGAAGCAATGGTTGGTCGTTACATAGTACTTCCATAGTGCGACCTTCCTTGTAACCTGCTTACACTTATTTCTATTTATAGAGATGAAGGCGTTGAATGTTTGATATATATATTCAAGCGGAGACGACGATCTCTTGTGTTGCATGATTTCACGCTTTAGTGCTATGCAGTATGCATGCATGGCTTTTTGTGCATGCCGCGCTTATTAGTTATTAATACAGGGACAGTGGGAAAAGATATGTCGTATAGGTGTTTGAATTTGTCAGTGAATAAAGCAGTGCATATTTTAACGGATTTGGACTACTGGGACAAAGTTGGCCACGACAATGCATTTTAGAGCATTTGCTGCCAAATGGAGCCCATTTTAGCCACTTTACCTGGGACAAATCACTCAAACTACTGGGACAAATCTTAAAACTACTGGGACATTTGTCCCACTATTTATACAGTTAAAATATGCACTGGAATAAAGTGCATCGATTACAGTCAGCAGATTTCAGAAGAGCGTTGAATTTAGACTTCGCTTAGTTCTTTATTGTCCATCTGGTGAGTGATTGGGTTTACCTTTGAGCGGCGCCAAACTACCGGTACATTGTGAAATAACCGGCACGCCCTCTAATATTATCTTTAATTATTATTGCTGAATCGAGTTTATATGTAATTTCATTGGTGCGGATGCTATCTATCGACAGGTCAGCTTAAATGAAAGTCCTTTAGGTTCAGATTTTTCCAACCCCGCATAAGCCTGATCGTATAATAGATCCCACCCTGAGATGCTTGAACGACGCAATCATTTCTGGTCATTGACGATATTGTGGGTCTACTATGTCCGCGATGTTCTCAACCAAACTAGGTTAGCAGCTAGCTAGCCTAAATCTGACTGTATCGGGAGACATCGAGTCCTCAAGGTGAATGTTCAGGTCACCGATGATGATCAGTGGAGAGTTAGAGGTACGGGGGAAGCGAACTCGATGTAGAGTGCTGATGAAGGAGGCGATTAGGACTGGTGATAGATACCGAGCAGCGTCTGTGGACCACGAGTAGAAACGTACGATCTACAAGAAAGGGACAACGCCCTCGAAGGTCACCTGAGGTCGGTCTTCTAATGACCATGACACTGAAACTGTCTTTAATATATACAGCAATCTGTTTACAGTTAGCATACTCACTGCATAGCTATGAGGCTCTGCTCCACGTAGAGCAGACATTCCGAAACAGACAGTTTCCATATACTCTGCAGGCGGGGTTTGAAACTCCGATTTCTGGAGGGCTGCCACTGGGGATTAGCGTAAAGGGACCGCTCTTATTCTTCTTCTGCTTCGTCCGCGGTCCTTTGATGTCGTCGCTCGGTCTCAATGACTTACTGGACGGCGATTGGTTCCGTGCAAAGAATTGGAATTACGCAATGCGGCGATTGAGGCGGCGGAGGAGGAGGAGGAGGAGGGTCCTCTTTAAAGAAGAAGAGTCTTCGATCGATTGATGCGTCGTGTCACCCATAACGCTAATGGCGTCTCCTGATTAGATTAGATTAAACACAGACAGACACACAGACAGAAGGACAGACAGAAAGACATACACACCGTATAGAGATAGAGAGAGCCAGGGTCTAAACTTTGGGAGGCCAAGTAGAACAAATGAACGAACGACCGAACGAATGAAGTATTGGCCATAACTCATAGACACGGAAAGCCAACGCGAGATCTCGCGAAGTTTAATTGGCAGATATATATTTAAGCAGTGCTATATAAATCACCGATATCCACACACAAGGTTGCATTTATCTGAATATATAACTGTGCACAATCATTTATGTAGCGCCTGTCTTAACCTTACATAGCATAGTGCATCAGACCATGATAGCGCCGCTATAGGCCTATGGAACCTCCGAAATGCACAGAGTTCTACATGCAAAGTCATACGCAAACATTTATGCACATTTGCATATATATATATAAATATATGTACGTGTATTTGTCTATACGTATGTATTCATATATACCAATATATAAACAAGTGAATGTGTATATTAGGTCCTATATGCAGATTTACGACAGTGATTGAACGCGATTCACTGGAATGTCACACACACACACACACACACACACACACACACACACACACACACACACACACACACACACACACACACACACACACACACACACACACACACACACACACACACACACACACACACACACACACACACACACACATATATATATATATATATGATTTGTTGTTCATGACTTCGTTTCGAACTGTCCGTTTTGCTAAAGTCCATTCTTTTCCAGCTGTAAAATGTCATCTGCAAATGGAAATGCTGTGAAAATTATGGGAAGGGAAGTGAGGGATAATGAGACTGCGGAAGAAAAGACAGATGGAGTGGTGAAAGGACCAGGATGAACCACCACCATGGAGAAATACATTGCACGGAATTCAATTTTGAAGACGCCTGTTCATCGCGCCTTTCATGCACCGACTGACAAAGATTGGCAGATGACGAAAGCATAAGCGACGTTGAGGTTGGGCAAGACCTTTCAGTGGGAGAGAAATTCATGGGGAAATAATTTTGAATCTTAGGTTGGACACAGTTTTAACCAGTCGGAGGGAAAGACCTTTGAGTGGGAGAGAAATTCATGGGGAAATAATTTTGAATCTTAGGTTGGAGACAGTTTTAACCAGTCGGAGGGAAAGATCTTCGAGTAGGAGAAAACTGCATGGGGAAATGTATCTTCATGATAGAAGGTAGTCTGAACTATAGTTATGTGAAGACCTATAATATATGGACAGAGGCTAAATGTATAGGAAAGTGCATCAGATATGAATGTGGTCAAATTGCTCTTAACATAATTATCTGTTAGTAAGACACATTTATTGTACCGTGCAAGTACTATTATTGTGCGCAGTTGTATTCTTCTCCTAAATACAATGGCTGTCAAGAGCAAATGCTAATAAAGCCAGAACTTACGTTAACACAATTGTCTGGTAATAAAGTACAGTAACTGAACATACGGAACCTCACTCCGGTATTTTTTTAGTAAACGTCCCTACTGAAATGGCAAATGTAGACACTTGTGCGACCTCCCCCCTTTTGACCAAACTCTTGTCGGTATAAGTGCCGCCTACTGCCTGAAAATGTCTTGTTATATGCAACGGTGATACTGTGGTTTTACCAGATAGGGTTGCTGTGTTTGAGTGTACTGCCCCTATCTGGTAGGAAGTAGTCTAATCTGCTCAGTTCATATCTGGTCTAGGCTATATATAGGCAGATATCGGAATGGACGCCTTAGCATCGCCCTGTCCAGAATCTCATCACTTCCATATTGCACTTGATGCTCTTCCCATGCAGACATCACTGTGTGGAAACAGTGGTCGCGACATCGCAGTTTAGTTTCCATATACAAACAACGATCGGTGGATCTGATTGCAGAGAAATGACAGGCGCTTGATATGATGATGATGATGATGATGATGATGATGATGACGACGACGACGACGACGACGACGACGACGATGATGTTCGACAAACATCTTGCGTCGTTTGGTTGAAATGTGCGGCCGACGAGTGTCTGCTTCTGAAACGGGTTTCACTGCTGGTGGTCTTGCGTGATGTTAAATGAAACGGTCATTTATAAAGAGCATGCCTATATGGCACTGCGTGTTACACCAACTGCCACTATTCTAGTCGACATTACACTACGCCACACTACTAGACAACGCCAAACCATACTACACCTTACACTGCGCGATTGCACCACATTACACTGCACAACAAAACGGCAGCGGTGAAGTTTACTGAAAGCCAGATATGGGTGAAAGCAAGGGGTGAGAGTTAGCAAAATAATTGTTATAGGCCCTAATATTCTTTAACTGTAAAACCAAAAGCGAACCGCACGTTGATGAACAAGTTGCGAAATAATATAAAACATAGAAGCAATTAGCAATTATTTGCCAAAAATAGAGTAGAAATGTTATAATGTTGAAAATAATACTAATTATGCTACATTAAAAGCATAAAAGTAATGCAGATATTAAAAACTAAATAATCTGATAAGAGAAGTTAAATGGAAGCCCAGGATACACAAAAAGAAATCTGTTAATAGTATTTTTAAAGGATAACAGATTAAGAGAGAGATTTGAAAAGGAATCGAAAAGATTTTCTAATTAAAGAACATCAAAAATCATCCTAATAATAAAGGTTTTTCTAACCAAATTATCAGTATAGAGTCTGGTTAGATTATGGCCTCTAGGGCACAACAAGTAACCTGTTGCTTTAATTTGGGACAATAATTGATGAAGGACATGACCATTAAAGCTCCTTATAAGTTACATCTGAGAAGAGGCGGTTATCAGTTAGTAATAATAATAATAATAATAATAATAATAATAATAATAATAATAATAATAATAATAATAATAATAATAATAATAATAATAATAATAATAATAATAATAATAATAAACCATGAAGACGAGGCCTGACCCTCCAGACAATTAACCTGCTCCTAAATAATTTTTTTCAAATCCTGAGGGATCACTGATACCTCGGGTAAAAAAAAATAATAATAATAATAGATATTTAAGTGCCATATTTGGTAGACAGTCGAAGAGAAATCGATACAACGATTCAGAAGCACTAGTTGACAGAGTTGGGCATAAGAAGGGTTATCTTCAGGAAGGTAAACTGACGTAATCCAATTAGGCCTACGTCAGTTTAAAGGGAATTAAAAAAAACTATTAATAGTAAATAAGTAAGAGAAGAATCTTCTTAGTTCAATTTAAAATTACAGAAATATGCTGAAGTTATTCGAGGGCGTCTATGTATATTCCTGTTCCCAAACGCAGTCCAGAATTCCATGAACATCATGGAGTATCTACAGCATCCAGAAAGCAATTTCACACGTGAGTGCGGTTTATGTCGGTGAAGTCTTTGGCGCAGACCGAGGCGTCTCGTTTGAAGGCTAGTCTTCTTCACACTTCTTCTGTCGGATGTCACGTGTTGGATATTCTATTCTATCGTACGATTTTCTCATTTATAATTCTGACACTTCTTCTGCCGGCGTCGTTTATGGTCGGAGTGCGCACGCACCTGGATTTTAATATAGCGGTTTCTATAGAAATCTCTCGATGGCACCCCTTTTATAAACATGTTCTGCTGTAGGCCTACCTTACTTACCTTACCTGGTCTCGACTTGCTCTACTTGACTTCACCTTGCCTTACCTTAACTTATTCTACCCTACAATTTGCGCCGTGTAAAATACACTGCTGTCTGTTCTGTTAGTAGTTAAGATTTATCGCATAACATGTACTTGTACAGCGCAGTGCGTTTGCAGGCGCTTAATTAAAGAAAAAATATTATTATTATTATTATTATTATTATTATTACAATGCTTTTAATTTACCCTCACTGTCATTATGACCTTCATCATCATATCTTTCATTCTCAATACCGTCTTCATAATAATAATAATAATAATAATAATAATAATAATAATAATAATAATAATAATAATAATAATAATAATAATGATATTAACCGTTCCAGAAAAATTGCACACTTAATCTCTAAGTCCCTGAGGGAATGAAGTACCTCAGGGCAAAAATAAAATTAAAAAAAAAATTAAAAATAATAATAATAATAATAATAATAATAATAATTTCAGCGCATCTCAATTTGCACCCAGCGTTTTAACGCAGTAGCTTTTAGAGGCACGTTCACTTTACATTCCGGGGATGAGGACCACGTACTCCAAGCTTAAAATTTCAATCACTGTTAATATCTTAGAGCCTGAGGGATCTTACTTACCTCGGGCGAATAAAAAAATAATAATAAAAATTAAAATAATAATAATCATCATCATCATCACCGTCATTAGTATGCATGATGGTCGTGAGGTTCTGTGATGTCATTAACTCTTTTGTCCTGCCTTTGGTAGAACGGTTGCTAATAAAGTCTCCCTCTTCCGAGACGGCAGCTGGCGTTGGCTGAACTTGGAGAGTCTGGAGGAATGGATGAGGAATGGAGCAGTAGAAGAAGCAGGAAGATGAGAATAGGAAGTAGAGGAGGGCCAACGAAGATTCAGAAAGGGACGTGAAAAGGAGAAGTGAGGAGGAAGAAGAGGATGAGGATTTGGACAATAAGTGGACGTATACAGGAAAGGAAGAAGAATAACAAGGATGAAGACTATAGGAAGAGAACGGCAAGCAGACGGAGGGGAGGCATAAGAGGAGGAAGAGGAGAAAAAGGAAGAGACAATAAAGTGGAGGAGCAAGAGGAGGAGTAAGAGGAGATAAAAGTAGAGCACTCAGGGGAAGAGAGTGTAGATAGAGGAGGAAGAAGAGGGAGGGGATAGGAAGAGAAACGAAGACCAGGATGAGAAAGAAGAAAAAGAGGAGACAGAGAGGGAGAGGCGAAGAGGAAGAAAGAGGAAGATGGGAGAATAAGTAAAAGAAGGAAGAGAAGCGAGAGGAGAAGGAAGAGAATGATGAAGAAGAGGACAGGGATGGATGGATGGATGGATGGATGGATGGATGGATGGATGGATGGATGGATGGATGGATGGATGGATGGATGGATGGATGGATGGATGGATGGATGGATGGATGGATGGATGGATGGATGGATGGATGGATGGATGGATGGATGGATGGATGGATGGATGGATGGATGGATGGATGGATGGATGGATGGATGGATGGATGGATGGATGGATGGATGGATGGATGGATGGATGGATGGATGGATGGATGGATGGATGGATGGGGAAAGTGTTAGAGATAAAGGAGGACGAGGAGGACAAGAAAGAGGAGAGTTTTAGTGCAGAAAGATGGAAAGGAATATTACTATGAAGAAGAAATGAATCGAAAGTAGTGCATAAAATAAAACATATTATTTTGGCGAAATGGAGCCACAAATAATTAACGCAATCGATGTTAATTACGACTTATTCATATAGAATAGGACCTACGTCCGTCTGTCCTTCTGCTTGTCTGTCTACCTACGTCCGTCTGTCCTTCTGCTTGTCTGTCTACCTACGTCCGTCTGTCCTTCTGCTTGTCTGTCTACCTACGTCCGTCTGTCCTTCTGCATGTCTGCCTCCGTCCGTCTGTCCTTTTGCTTGTCTGCCTAAGTCCGTCTGTCCTTCTGCTTGTCTGTCTACCTACGTCCGTCTGTCCTTCTGCTTGTCTGTCTACCTACGTCCGTCTGTCCTTCTGCTTGTCTGTCTACCTACGTCCGTCTGTCCTACTGCTTGTCTGTCTACCTACGTCCGTCTGTCCTTCTGCTTGTCTGTCTACCTACGTCCGTCTGTCCTTTGGCATGTCTGTCTACCTACGTCCGTCTGTCCTTCTGCTTGTCTGTCTACCTACGTCCGTCTGTCCTTCTGCTTGTCTGTCTACCTACGTCCGTCTGTCCTTCTGCTTGTCTGTCTACCTACGTCCGTCTGTCCTTCTGCATGTCTGCCTCCGTCCGTCTGTCCTTTTGCTTGTCTGCCTAAGTCCGTCTGTCCCTCTGCTTGTCTGTCTACCTACGTCCGTCTGTCCTTCTGCTTGTCTGTCTACCTACTTCCGTCTGTCCTTCTGCTTGTCTGTCTACCTACGTCCGTCTGTCCTTCTGCTTGTCTGTCTACCTACGTCCGTCTGTCCTTCTGCATGTCTGCCTCCGTCCGTCTGTCCTTTTGCTTGTCTGCCTAAGTCCGTCTGTCCTTTTGCTTGTCTGTCTACCTACGTCCGTCTGTCCTTTTGCTTGTCTGTCTGCCTCCGTCCGTCTGTCCTTTTGCTTGTCTGCCTAAGTCCGTCTGTCCTTCTGCTTGTCTGTCTACCTACGTCCGTCTGTCCTTTTGCTTGTCTGTCTACGTCCGTCTGTCCTTTTTGCTTGTCTGTCTACCTACGTCCGTCTGTCCTTCTGCATGTCTGCCTCCGTCCGTCTGTTCTTTTGCTTGTCTGTCTACGTCCGTCTGTCCTTTTTGCTTGTCTGTCTACCTACGTCCGTCTGTCCTTCTGCATGTCTGCCTCCGTCCGTCTGTCCTTTTGCTTGTCTGTCCACCTATGTCCGTCTGTCCTTTTGCTTGTCTGCCTCCGTCCGTCTGTCCTTTTGCTTGTCTGTCTACCTACGTCCGTCTGTCCTTTTGCTTGTCTGTCTACCTACGTCCGTCTGTCCTTTTGCTTGTCTGTCTACCTACGTCCGTCTGTCCTTTTGCTTGTCTGTCTACCTACGTCCGTCTGTCCTTTTGCTTGTCTGTTTACCTACGTCCGTCTGTCCTTTTGCTTGTCTGTCTACCTCCGTCTGTCCTTCTGCTTGTCTGTCTACCTCCGTCTGTCCTTCTGCTTGTCTGCCTAAGTCCGTCTGTCCTTCTGCTTGTCTGTCTACGTCCGTCTGTCCTTCTGCTTGTCTGTCTACGTCCGTCTGTCCTTTTGCTTGTCTGTCTACCTACGTCCGTCTGTCCTTCTGCATGTCTGCCTCCGTCCGTCTGTCCTTTTGCTTGTCTGTCCACCTATGTCCGTCTGTCCTTTTGCTTGTCTGCCTCCGTCCGTCTGTCCTTTTGCATGTCTGTCTACCTACGTCCGTCTGTCCTTTTGCTTGTCTGTCTACCTACGTCCGTCTGTCCTTTTGCTTATCTGTCTACCTACGTCCGTCTGTCCTTTTGCTTGTCTGTCTACCTCCGTCTGTCCTTCTGCTTGTCTGTCTACCTCCGTCTGTCCTTCTGCTTGTCTGCCTACGTCCGTCTGTCCTTCTGCTTGTCTGTCTACCTACGTCTGTCCTTCTGCTTGTCTGCCTAAGTCCGTCTGTCCTTCTGCTTGTCTGTCTACCTCCGTCTGTCCTTCTGCTTGTCTGCCTACGTCCGTCTGTCCTTCTGCTTGTCTGCCTAAGTCCGTCTGTCCTTTTTGCTTGTCTGTCTACCTACGTCCGTCTGTCCTTCTGCTTGTCTGCCTAAGTCCGTCTGTCCTTTTGCTTGTCTGTCTACCTCCGTCTGTCCTTCTGCTTGTCTGCCTAAGTCCGTCTGTCCTTCTGCTTGTCTGTCTACCTACGTCCGTCTGTCCTTCTGCTTGTCTGCCTACGTCCGTCTGTCCTTCTGCTTGTCTGTCTACGTATACGTCCGTCTGTCCTTCTGCTTGTCTGTCTACCTCCGTCTGTCCCTCTGCTTGTCTGCCTACGTCCGTCTGTCCTTCTGCTTGTCTGTCTACGTATACGTCCGTCTGTCCTTCTGCTTGTCTGTCTACCTCCGTCTGTCCTTCTGCTTGTCTGCCTACGTCCGTCTGTCCTTCTGCTTGTCTGTCTACGTATACGTCCGTCTGTCCTTCTGCTTGTCTGCCTAAGTCCGTCTGTCCTTCTGCTTGTCTGTCTACCTCCGTCTGTCCTTCTGCTTGTCTGCCTACGTCCGTCTGTCCTTCTGCTTGTCTGTCTACCTCCGTCTGTCCCTCTGCTTGTCTGCCTACGTCCGTCTGTCCTTCTGCTTGTCTGTCTACGTATACGTCCGTCTGTCCTTCTGCTTGTCTGTCTACCTCCGTCTGTCCCTCTGCTTGTCTGCCTACGTCCGTCTGTCCTTCTGCTTGTCTGTCTGCCTCCGTCTGTCCTTCTGCTTGTCTGCCTACGTCCGTCTGTCCTTCTGCTTGTCTGCCTACGTCCGTCTGTCCCTCTGCTTGTCTGCCTACGTCCGTCTGTCCTTCTGCTTGTCTGTCTACGTATACGTCCGTCTGTCCTTCTGCTTGTCTGTCTACCTCCGTCTGTCCCTCTGCTTGTCTGCCTACGTCCGTCTGTCCTTCTGCTTGTCTGCCTACGTCCGTCTGTCCTTCTGCTTGTCTGTCTACCTCCGTCTGTCCCTCTGCTTGTCTGCCTACGTCCGTCTGTCCTTCTGCTTGTCTGTCTACGTATACGTCCGTCTGTCCTTCTGCTTGTCTGTCTACGTATACGTCCGTCTGTCCTTCTGCTTGTCTGTCTACCTCCGTCTGTCCCTCTGCTTGTCTGCCCACGTCCGTCTGTCCTTTTGCTTGTCTGTCTACGTATACGTCCGTCTGTCCTTCTGCTTGTCTGCCTACGTCCGTCTGTCCTTCTGCTTGTCTGTCTACCTCCGTCTGTCCCTCTGCTTGTCTGCCTACGTCCGTCTGTCCTTTTGCTTGTCTGTCTACGTATACGTCCGTCTGTCCTTCTGCTTGTCTGCCTACGTCCGTCTGTCCTTCTGCTTGTCTGTCTACCTCCGTCTGTCCCTCTGCTTGTCTGCCTACGTCCGTCTGTCCTTCTGCTTGTCTGTCTACGTATACGTCCGTTTGTCCTTCTGCTTGTCTGTCTACCTCCGTCTGTCCTTCTGCTTGTCTGCCTACGTCCGTCTGTCCTTCTGCTTGTCTGTCTACGTATACGTCCGTCTGTCCTTCTGCTTGTCTGTCTACCTCCGTCTGTCCCTCTGCTTGTCTGCCCACGTTCGTTTGTCTTTCTGCTTGTCTGTCTTGCTTGTCTGCCCTCCCGTCTGTGCCTGCGTATATCTGTGTATCTGTATACGTGTGTTTGCGTATACATTTCAGGTTGTCTGTCTGTACAAGCTGTCTGCCTCCGTTTTGTCTGTCTCGTCTAGTCGTCATGTATCAGCGTGTTGCCTCAGCAGACGCCTGTCACCTGAGGTGACAGCGACGAGGGAGACAATGGTGAGGGTGGTAGGGTGTTCGGCCGTTCTCTTTCTCTTGTGGTGCCGCCTTTGTCTGCTGCAGTCGATGGTCAGTTCTCTATTCTTTTGACCATCAGCCGTAAACAACATGCAAATGCGTCCTGGCACTTCATCATTCCAACCCGCTAAACACAATATACGCATATTCATAATATGCAAAATATTGTTCATGTTACTGGTAATTTACAGTTCTGTATTATATCTGCATAATATGTATAATTAGGCCTATGTGTGTAAGTACATTAAATAATGGTTCTAAAGGTAAAAGAATAGAATGTACATATAAATAGATGCATATATATATGTGCACATGCATGCATATTATTCTTTCCCTTCTATTCCTTTCCTCCTCATTTTCCTCCTCTCTTCCTCTGCCTTCTCCTGTGCTCTTCCTTTCCTTCTATTGCTCTTCTGCCTGTACCTCCTCCTTTCTTTGCATTCCATTTTACTCTGCTTTTCCATTCCTCTTCTATTTTTCTTCTCTTTCTTTCCTTCCCCTCCTTTCTTTTCTTTCATTCCTCCTCTTCCTCTTCTTCTTTCTCTTCCATTCTTCTTCCTACTCTACCCTCTCTTCGGTCACTTCTCTTCTTTCTCTTCTTCATTCTTTTCCATTCCTCTTCTTCCTCTTCCTCCTTCTCTTCCTTCCATTCCTCCCATTCTTCAATACCTCCTTCTCATGCTCTTGTTTGCTTTTATTCCTCTCGTTCTTCTCTTCCTTCATCCTCTTTCTCTTCAATCCCTTCGTCTCTTTCTTCCTGCTCTTCACCTTAGTTGCTTTTCATTACTCGTCCTCCTCCTTGTTTTGCTTCTGCTAACATTGCCAGTGGTGCCTTATTGTTGCCCTGACCAGTGAAGCGAGGACATAAACAACCATAGCTGCGTCTGTCTGTCTGTCTGTCTCTCTCTCTCTCTCGCTCTCGCTCTCGCTCTCTCCTCTCTGTCTCCCTGTCTCTATATCTGTCTCTGTCTCTGTTTGTTTGTCTGTCTGTCTGTCTCTGTCTCTGTCTCTCTCAGTTAGCGCTCAGCACAGCGCCGATCCATGCGCTTAGAGTAGTCAATGCCACGCGAACGGCTTTTGGATGGTTGAACGATAATCGATGATCGATCTCATTCACTGCAGACAAACAGACAGATATGCAGACAAAGAAAGACAGAAAGATAGACGGACAAAGACACACTGACAGCGGCATGCATATATTAAGGCAGACATCCATTAAAGGAAGCAGAACTGCATACAGACATACAGGCATCACGATACACAGATAGAAACACATACACACATACCAAGAGACATGCACACTTTCAGTTTCAAGTATTCAAGTATACATGTATAAATTGTATATGGTCATTTATCCATACTTGCATACATATATACATGAATACCTAGTACATACAGACAGACATATTTACATACATGCATACATACACACATACTTACAGTCATACATACATAGGATGGTGGTCGATAGGTTTATATACATGTAAATGGTAACCCTTGCGACATGATAGGCAGAGGGACGAAGAGTTTCAGATCTAGCCATATAGCTACCAACTCAGGGTGGACTGCTGTTCCGTTTGTCGACTGGGACACGAGGTCCTATCCTGCCTGTGTCGTCATCATCGTCTGAATAAACATCAACAACGATAACGTGTTCTCAGCTGTCTCTGTCGATCTACGTTCAGCGGCGTCCATCATCTAGCCTCGCCACTACACATACATACATATACATACATATATATACATACATATTTGCATACATACATGCAAAGTTGCATACATGCAAAGTTGCATACATGCATGCATGCATACATACATACATACATACATACATACATACATACATACATACATACATACATACATACATACATACATACATACATACATACATACATACATACATACATATACAGTTATATACATGCATTAGGCTGCATATATATATATATATATAAATATATATATATAAAAGCATGACATAATGAAAGTAGATATGCATACTGGGGTGATAAACAGAAAGAGAACGACAAGCAGAAATACAGTGAGAACTTGAGAAGGAACATTGCGTGATGCAATATTAGTCGTTGGCTTCTATTCGCTGCCGATCGACTGATGAATGGCAGTAAATCGTCGGAGTTTTCATCGTCGCCAGAGAAAGACCCATAATGCATCGCTCCCTCTAATTGTTTCGTCATACGCGCACTGGCCTCCTGCCGCCGCCGTCTGGACAGTTAATATATTGGGGACCAGCGCTCTAGTCCACGCACGATTGCACATCTATTAGGCCTAACTAAAAGCCTATAAGATCGCGTTGTATAAAAGGAATATTAATCTTAGGCCTAGTTTGTCAGATTGTGTCTCGTTTTTCTTCGGGATCGACCAAAAGGACGTCCTGAAAACCTCCTTTTGAGCCCTTTCCTCTTGTCCGCACTCGCGGATGTCCGCACTCCAGCGCAGTACTAAGCCCTGGGTTAGGATATAATGTTGATCTTGCAGAGGTAGCTTAAACTGTGCTCCGGAATTGGGTGTCTTTGATGCCGCCTCGTCCAGCAAAAGAACTCTACCATAATTACACTATCCGCTTTCTGATTGAGGCTGCAGTGTTCATGACACAGGATGTACATGTATACTGTTCCTGTGTCACTTGTCGCTTTAAATAATTAAACCTCCATTTATCACATCGTTTACCAACGGAATTTCACGGTATGTAAGAACTTCTTTTAACATAATGGTTTACTCAGTACTCAGTAACTCAGGCAGTTCAATCTTGACGTATTCGTTCAGCCTCTTTGTCTTCCGTCCTCTTTGTCTTCCGTCCTCTTTGTCTTCCCTAGAAGCCTATTTATTTTTTATCCAAAGTGCTATTCCTAGCCAAAAAGTGTTGACATTTTGCTCAATTACAAACTGTTGAATATAGAGAGCGAAAACTTGTAATCCAATCGAATACATTATAGGACTCTAACCGTCAGTCAGTAGGCCTATTGTACCCTGATAGCCTATGCTCTGATAGTATATAGGCTAAAAGAGTAAATTAGGTCTACTGACTGACGGTAACGGTGTTATATAAACGAAAGACTATTTACACCGGATAACGAGTAGCGTTATATTGTTGCCTGCTACGTCCATAAATTGTTGGAGGCATCAGACAGTGGCCTCAGGTCAACCATTATACACAGGTTGCCTCAATACAAAATATATCGTGCTATGGCGAAATGTATCGTGTGGACCAGATGAATAATTGACTGTGCATCTTAGAGCATCTTCACAACCTGAACGCCAGCTGAGATGCCGTATCGTTTCCCAACCTGAAGCATCCTTTGGCTTTCGAACATAGGCTAAATATTGCAGCAGTTGTTAGAATGAGCTAAATTTAACTTTGAAACAACATGAAAGCTGGCGAAATTTTTGCGCTTGAAGGAAATTAGGAAATTGTTGCGCCCGCTATCCTCAAGGTCGAAATAGGAAACATTGATCTACAGTCCTCTCTGTCTCTCTGTCTCTCTGTCTCTCCCTCTCCCTCTCCCTCTCCCTTTCCCTCTCCCTCCCTCTCCCTGTATCTGTCTCTGTTTCTGTCTGTCTGTCTGTCTGTCTGTCTGTCTGTCTGTCTGTCTGTCTGTCTGTCTGTCTGTCTGTCTGTCTGTCTGTCTCTCTTCTCTGCCTCTGTCTCCTATATGTACTTTATTTCCTCTATTTCCCCTCATTCTCTTTTCACCGAGGTCAATAAATCCTTGCGCTATATAGGGCCTATTCGCCGGCATCGCCAGGTCGTGCATCATTCAGCGCCGGAGACGCACTCGGGCTCCTTCGGCCACAACGAATACCGACCGAATTATGGCCGAACTGAATCGTTCGTGGCCCATAATCGACGGATTTTATCAGCTCCCAGTGTCCACACCAAGAGGCAATGCTCGATTAATTATTTTCCCGTCCTCTATGAGTTTTTTAACTGTACATCAGTAAAGACGAAAAAACGATTTGGAACGAGGTCGAGTTTGTGGATTGTTCAGACACCGATGCATTGTAATCTGATGTTTATGTAGCGCCAGTCTAAGGAGATTTCTGAGTGAATGTTCACAGACCGCGACCACGTGCAATCTAATTTCAGCCTAGACCTACGCATGTGTGAATGCATTGTATGTATGTACGCATGCATGTGTCATAAATCAAGACCCTTTACATAGCGGAGGGCACTCCTCGTTTCCTAAAATGATCATAAATTCCGTTAATAAGAAGTTCATCCGTAGGCAAATAATATTCATAAACTGGTGATGAGTCATCGCTGGTGGACTCTCGCGCACACGTAGAACCCAACCAACGCAGCCCCGTCCCCAGCGATGTCAGGTGACACCACATTCAGAGCTCCTGTCTGTTTTTGCATGTTACGTTGAGGATGAGGATCTATCTTTGGTCGCCGGGATGGGCCATGTTCAGTATAGGTCGACAGATCGTAAAGCGTCGACGTTATGATTGACGGTCGATGACCTTTCAAAGACTCTGCCAAAAACCGTCGTATCAGCAAATCCTAGATTTCCAGGTCGCAGACGACAAATGTAAATCTGAGGCTTGGCAGCATCTAGGTGGAAATTCGTGGTACCAGAACAAAGCCTCGATAAAGGAGGAGGGCGACGTTAATCATCTTCCTAATAACACAGAAACTACCTATCCAGACGAAAACTAGTCTACCTTTCTCTGATCGATCAATACAAAATGGCTGTTGGTTTCTGGTTATTTTCGGTCAAACATCGTCCAAAACCGAACGAAAAACAAAGCAGACATAAGAAGAAATCCTAAATGGACACAGTATGTACACACCTGGACAGAGTATACCATTCCGATCACACGAGAATTATCACCTAGACTCATCCCACGAGAAATGAATCGGTCAAAATGAACAAGAGCCTTAAACGGTCATTTTGCTCGTCGAACACCTAGTAGGGCTTACCTACTTTTCGCCACTGTATGTTTTGTTGTTGTAAAGTATGATTGTTTGTCTCGTGCTAATAACAGATTACTTACTTACTTACTTACCTGCCTCTAGAGTGTACGCACGCATTTAGATACTTAGATACATAGATTCATGCATATAATATATAGGCCACTGTGTGTGTGTGTTTGTGTGTGTGTGTGTGTGTGTGTGTGTGTGTGTGTGTGTGTGTGTGTGTGTGTGTGTGTGTGTGTGTGTGTGTGTGTGTGTGTGTGTGTGTGTGTGTGTGTGTGTGTGTGTGTGTGTGTGTGTGTGTGTGTGTGTGTGTGTGTGTGTGTGTGTGTGTGTGTGTGTGTGTGTGTGTGTGTGTGTGTGTGTGTGTGTGTGTGTGTGTGTGTGTGTGTGTGTGTGTGTGTGTGTGTGTGTGTGTGTGTGACGCAGCATCAACCTGGAAGCGAATGGTGCAGAAGTACGGGACTCGGGTGGGTAGACCGATGATGCAAGACGATGAATTATTATTTCTTCCCGAGGTACACATGATCTTAAAAAGGCGCTCCAGGAATAAAATGAATGAGTTTGTGAACCTTTTGAAAGTGCTGCTGCGAAAGGCGTCAGCGTTAAAGCATTGCATCGTGACTGATAGGCAACTCCACTCTATATGCAATTATTAACTTTTTTGACCCGAGGTATACGTAGTATGATGATCCCTCAGGTTCTTAAAAAATGCCCGGAAGCAATGAGAACACGCCTGGAAGGAATAAATCTTGTCAAATTCCTGCTGAGAAGAAATGCCACGGAAGGCAACGCCATTGAAGCGCTGAATGGTAATTGCTAGACGTTGGCAGTGGTAGCAGGTTGCTCAATGGTCTCCAGGTTAGGGAGCGCCCCAAGTCCTTAATGAAATTCAGCCCATTGCTGTTAAGACCAAGGGTTTCGAAAGCCAGCGGAATAAGTGGCAGGTTAAGAGGAGTTGGTATTCTATAAATGGTATTTTTTGAGTTTACCGATTCTGCTGCTAATCCATCTATCCCATTTAGCAGTTGCTTGCAAGTAAGATGGAGCCACAGTATCTGTCTGTTGCTGCGACATCCCAATAAGGCCGTGATAATAATCATCGTCATCATCATCGTCAGGGCTGTAGTGGTAAAATTTGAGGTGAGTATACGCTACCGGTGAGCAGCGGCGTCACTGGGGCTGGTGTGACCCTAAAAAATGTGAAGACCTTTTTTTTAGGAATTCGTCTCAGAAAAATTTCAGACTTTTTACCAATTCTCTGAAAATTTTCTGACTTTTTACGATTTCTTAAAAAGTTGATGACCTTTTTTAGTCATTCGCCCTAAAACCTTTCAAAACCTCTCTTTTTCTCAAAATTTCATTGCTCACTGGCTATACGGTCTCTACAGAGGTAAGTATCCCGCGTATACCCTCGTCTCGAGCGCTGAGTATACGCTCTCAAATTTCTCTAGAGGTGAGTATACGCTGTATACCCGCGTATACCCTCGACTACAGCCCTGATCATCGTCACCATCGTCATCATCATCATCATCATTATTACGATTCACAGGTAGGAAACCGAACTGTAGCAATGAAGTACATGCAGAGTTCCTGTACCTTGAAGGATTAATGCAAGACCAAATACTTCCTGTTGTTGACCTTTTCGATTAGTCATTGCCAGGTTGGAAAGGCACATCCCATAGTTCCAGGTACGTACAGGCCCGATTCATTACCGACCAACGTATACCCTTCTATGTATTGTCATTTTCACTCTACATACATACATACATACATACATACATACATACATACATACATACATACATACATACATACATACATGCATGCATGCATGCATGCATGCATACATACATACATACATGCATGCATGCATACATACATACATACATACATACATTCATACATACATACATACATGCATGCATGCATGCATGCATGCATACATGCATACATACATACATACATACATACATACATACATACATACATACATACATACATACATACATACATACATACATTCATTCAGATAGAAAGCCACAGGCCTACACACATTCAAAAGTTCATACGCACGTATAAATTTGCACACACTCACATGCAGGAACACACATAATTGCAAACTCCCACATTAAAACGTGAACTAATTTTACTTACTTACCGGCACTAGTCCTGGTGATTATGTATAATAGAGTACGCAATATGGGGCGTATTTTATGACGGGGCAGTTAGCGTTGCCATAGTGCGTTGAATGGAGCCACAGTTAATGTGCGGTCATCTAATTCGACCGATCGTCTCTCTACAATGGTCTCCTGCTCCACAGCTGACCATCCCTGTCTTCCACCGGTCTTCCCATCCCCAGACTGTCCCTCCTTCTCCCTTTCCCTCGGCGTCTCCCTCCTTCCATCCCCTCAGTCTCTGTCTGTATCTCTGCCTCCTCTCTTCGCGGTGTTAGTAGATCCGCGGCTGCCTCCGTGTTAATGGAATTGGTCGCAGCTCTCGCAAGAGCGGAACTCCTTAGGGATGAATAAAAAGTAGAGCGTCAGATGCTGCCTGCATCTCAATTTGATTTCACGTAGACGTGCAATTGAACTGCGTGTCCATCCAGCGCTGGTCTTGGAACAGTTTAGTCGATCGGTCTGCACTGAAAAGTCGCAGGCTACACCCTGTCTCTTTACACTCCTCTTGGGTATGTCCATATGACTCTGGCAGGCGCCGTAAAGTTGAGACGTAAATAGCAGGGTTGGTAGTTAGATGGGTGACCATCCTTGAAATATCACGACATCTGGCGTCCACTATAAACAGCGGCGCATAAGCAACTGTTTACCTTTACTTTTACGCCTACGAATTCATAAGAATTTCGCCATTCGAAATGTAAAGCTGCAGGCCAAGTTGGTTCCGATGGTTTGATATTCAGTGGATGGGTGCTTATCCAGTGACTAACCGCGCTTGATAGTGTTTAATTCAATATATGCAGCTGATCGTTTTATGGCGCCCTCTATTTAGCTCTCAGATGCGTTCCTTGTTAGACTCTGTGATGTTAGAGTTCAGTCGGAGCAACTTCTTTGTTAGTAAGCAAATTTAGAAATTGGTAAGAAAACTTGAAAGTCACCACTGATAAGATCTCTCAAACCGTAGAATTCAAGCAACGGAATCCCCCAGCAGACAGTTCAGGATTTACATAGGCCTATATATAAGCTAAAAGCTACAGTTTAGGGCTTCACAATCCATATACAGGGGCCCAAAAATTCATACTTTTTTGTTTTGGGAGGCTTTGTAAATTTTATGTGTACGGTATATAATACTATATAAGGGCCTTTATATATTATGTATAACCTTATAAAATGACATGTGTAGCAAATTCAATCTCGCCTGAGTAAATACATTCATCTGAAAATAATTTGAGTTTTTCGCTTAATGTCTTGCTATTAAATAATTAAAAGGCAGAATCTTTTCAAGTTTTGTGAGACCTTCTGGTGTAAATTTTTTAACAAGGGCCTCCGGGTTTTATATAGCTCAGTGCCTCACAAAGTCTAAACCCGGCACTGCATCCAGAGATGACAATTGACAACAATGTTCAGAGTTCCTGGTACGTGTTTCTTTGAGGATAAGGAATGACGACAGCTGAACGAAGAAGTCTGGCAGCAAATGTTGAAGCACGTGAATGCTGAAGCATGGTTAGAAATGACCAAAGAGGAACTACCAATGAGGATTGACCACAGAAGAATGACCAAATAGGAATGACCAAATAGGAATGACCACTGAGCAATTACCAATGGGTCCTTGTTAGCGGCTGGGTCAGTTTTTAACCAGTCCTATGCTGATGACCTGCAAGCCTATGTACACTGCCCTGCTGTCCGGGCTGTTGCAGCTGTGGAAACCATGACCCGTGCCATGGAATCCCTGCAGGCCTGGATGTCTGCAAACCGCTTAAGACTTAATCCGGTTAAGACGCAGTTTATATGGCTTGGCACACCCCAGCAGCTCTCCAAAATCGATTTGACTTCTCTTGCCTTGCAATTCCCACACCTTACTTTTTCGACCTGGGTCCGGGACTTGGGAGTCATCCTGGACCAGGAACTTGCATTTACGCGGCACATAAACCTTCTCTCCCGCAGCTGTTATTACCAGCTCCGGCAGCTGAAGGTGATTTCCCGTTCTTTGTCCTCTGGTGCAGCTTCCACACTTGTCCATGCATTTGTTGTTTCTCGACTGGACTACTGCAGTGCCATATATAACGGACTGCCGGCCTGCCGGATTGAGCCCCTGAATAGAATCCTGCGTTCTGCTGCCCGCCTTATAGGCCGCATCCCCAAGTTTGGCAGAGTGTCTGCGTATATGAGGGATGTCCTACACTGGCTCCCCTACCCGCAACGCATCACTTATCGAATCTCTGCCTTGGTTCGGCGATGCTTTGAAGGCGTGGCCCCTCCATACCTGCGGGAGCTCTGCTGTCCCACTTCATGTTCGCAACGTCGTTGCTCTCTCCGCTCAGCTGGGCAGGCTGAACTTATTGTTCCCCGTGCGCGGACAGCCGTACAACAGCGCCGTGCCTTCTCTGTGGCTGGCCCCATGACCTGGAATGGGCTCCCTACCAAACTCCGCCAAATACCGATTGGTCATTTCACCTTGTTTCTTACTGTTCTCAAAACTGCGTTGTTCGACCGTGGTTGGGCTGGGAGCGCTCCTGAGTAGGCAATCTTGAAGTCTTGAAGGGGCGCTATAAAAAACTGCTTTAATAATAATAATAATGAAGCATGACCAGACAGAATTGACGACGGATGAATCACCACAGAGGAAGGAGCACAGAATAGCAACCAAAACATGACCAAACAGAATTGACGAGAAAGGAATGACCAAACTGTATAGCCTACACGAACCAACGAGGAATGACCGAATACAAAAAGAATTGCCGAAAAGAAATCGCAGCAGGTCGCTTGTTTTGAACTACTGCAGACACAGGCGTATACACTGTGATCATCACGGTGGCTTTTTAGTATCGACTTCATGAGTTAATTTGACAACGAAATGAATTGGCGATAATTAAGGCGAGCGCAGTGGCAATCGACGTACGCGCGGACCATGAAGGGTAAGTGCATCAGGAGAAAGACGAACGCTGCTTCCTCTTCTGCCGCATCGATCGTCTTTCATCGTTAAACTTCCTAATGCTCGGCTATTGCTTCTTACGGCTTTATATGAATCGTCGCCATCACATTACAATATATAAACCCTGACCGGATCCCACTTTCGTAGTTTATCTCAGGTTCTTTAAAGCACTGTATTAATTGACTTTATGCATACATAAATACATGCATATTTACATGCACAGATACATACACGCATGCATACATACATACAATACATACATACATACATACATACATACATACATACATACATACATACATACATACATACATACATACATACAAGCATCAATTCCTGTCATTTGGGGGAGGTCGGAGGGCATTTGCCCCTCTGATTTTTGAAAAAAGGTAAAAGGATGGACCAAAAAAAGGAGGAAGAAACAGTCGCTGCCAACCAAGTCAGCCTCATATTATACACTTTTTCAGATGTAGGCCTATGTACGTATATATCTGAGCTTTCAGAAAGCGCATTTATGAACCGTCAAAAGCGCTTGATCCACGCTCAGGTTCATCGATACACTTATTACATAATGTAATAAGTGTACTCAAATGACGTCCCTGCCCCCTGAAAAAAGCTGAAATGACGTCCCTGATTACATGTAGAGCATTGTTTGCGATTTGATCCACATGACCAAACCATCGGAGTCTTTGCCGAACGACTTTCTCCAAAAGATCAGTCGACTGTCCGCATGTGAAAGGACAGTCGTAGGTCGTATACCAACTCTGACATAGCACCTCAGAATGATGCACGGACGGACGGAAAAAGTCTTACACTTACTGATGTTTGACTGTTATAGACACTTCGCTTCACCAATGTTCTAGACAATATGACTGGATTCGGAGTGGTTTTCAACAACTCTCGAAAGTAACCCTAATAGCCTCATCGTCCGTATATTTACAATAGTCCGGTGACCAATGTGGATAGTTACCACAGTCGACGCTAGATGGAGAAAAATAAATTCTATGTTCCCTCTTCGAACTCGGCAACAATCCGAGACGTCGACATGCGTAAGTAAATCCTGGAACCTCTTGGCCAATCCCACTTGGCCTCATCACCTTCTCCTCCCCCAAAAGACCTCGTCTTGCGGAATCAAGTAACCTATCCCCATAAGTCATTATTTCCATTCAAGCACGTCTTCGTTATGGGTAAAATCTTGCGAATATATGTGTGTATATAATATATGTATCTGCACATATATGTGCAGAGAGATTTTATTTAAACGTAGGCCCTATATATAGACAGGTCCACTCTATATACTTCTTGCAAAAATATATTCTGACATGACTATAGCATTTAATGAGAATTTGTAAGGCGCAACTCTAAGGAAACTCATCGGTAGCACTCTCGACTCAGCTAAGAGAACCATCGTACAAACAAAATATCGCTCCCTATCTTTCTGCCCCTCTCAGGCCCGGTTGCCATTTAGATTCCCAAATTCCTTCATTTGTGACTCTACTTAGTTTCTCATTTCCTGTTCTTTATTCCATATAATAAATAACATTGCTAAAAATTTCTTTTTTTTCATTCTGTTTCGTGCACCTTTTATGTATAGCCTAACTTGTTTGTAAACCACAGTGCGTTTGCAGGTGGTCTATTAAAGAACATGCTTACTTACTTACTTACTTTAGAAGCCGGACCATGAACGTAGGCCTGGGTGTAATCTGCATATTTATGAGAGGTAACCCCTTTCTCGGATAGAACGCGACTCAATCCAGCCGTACTATAAAGAATATAAAGCGGTTCTAAGACAGATCCCTGCGGGAGACCAAAGAGTATACAGGGACCAAGAAGAACGTATAGGACCAAATATACCAGCCTATGAGCAGTTGTAAAAGAAGGAGCGGATCCAACTAAGTACTCTCAAGATGCCAAAAGAGTTCTCCAAGCGCTGTAACAGAATAGAATGAACTACTGTGTCAAAAGCGGCGCTAACATTGAAAAGAGCGAGTAATGTTAGGCTACTTGCCTTTGATCAGAGGACAAAAACACATAAGTGAATATAGGCTGGCAGTAAGTGTTTCCGTAAAATGAAGTCTACTGAATCCCGACAGGTGGAGCGGTAAAAAGGAGTTAGGTTCAAAGTAGGACGTAATTTGGGAACAAACAACTCTTTCAATCATTTTGAACAGATGGGATAAATTTCAGCTTGGTCTGTAGTTAGCCAGCCATGATGTCAGTATCTAGCCTATGGCGTTTCAGAGACGGAAGCACAACGGCCCCGCTTCTGAGAGCTAGGGAGAATACCCTTACTCATAGAGGTACAACATAATAAGCGCAGAAATGGCAATAAGTCATCAATAAAGTCCTTTATTCCTTTATAAGAAAAGACTGTAGTGTGCCAAGTCCTGCGTACTTGGCAGGAGACTCCATGCATCAACCGGCGACGGAGGTCTTCTGCAGAAAATTGCTGCCAACGCAACAGCAGGCAATCCGTGGGAGGAAAGGAGGGTATAGCGGAGATCCCTCTGCATGTGGAGAGACGAACAGAAGCCACTTTGTCACGCGTGTAATCCATATATAGGCAGTAACATATTTACAAGTGCATTTACTTGTAAATAATATATAAAAAACATACAAATAACTGAATACGTGTTAGAATGTATGTGTTGCAGATAGAAAATACGTTTATCTTTCACATCGCACGAGATCTGATTCTGCTAATAAAATTAGACCGTCAGTGAAGGACTGATTTGCATATGGGCCGAACATAAGCTTAGTCATAACATGGTCTCAACATGGAGTTTAAAATTATGCCTAAACTACGTGAACATTACTATAATTAGGCACAAGATCGTCATCATCATCATCACCATTACCAGTTAATTCCCGACGCCATCCACTAGTCTTGGCGCCGATAGATGCGAATAAATTATCTAAATTCTCCTTGGTCATTTGTCTAGTCCAGTATGTGTTGCTGTCAAGTTAGTTCAAGTCTTTTATGGCCTCAATTATATTGTCTATCCAATACAGTTTTGATCGTCCTTTGTTTCTCATTCCTTCGAAACTTGCATGTAGTGCATTGTGTGGGGTTCACTCAACTGGCTTGCGCTCCGCATGGCAAACTGTTTGGAGTCTTTGCTGCACAACTTTACGTGGCAGAGTTGTTTGAATACCCAATAACTGTCTTATGTCATCGTTCCTAATTTTCCCTAGCCAACTCATTTCTAGTGTAAGAATTCTTGTCTCGTCCTGCTTTCACATTTCCAGCGTTCTGGTCCGTATAGGTAAGCCTATATGAGTTGAATCATCGTCTAATATATTCGTATATTGGTTTTCTACATTATTTCCTTGCTTTGCCATATTCAAGGGCCTAAAATATCATATTCCAGGGCCTTAAATATTTGAGAGATTAGCTCAAGTCAACTGCACACGATTTCATTCTAATAACTGAAATTTTACTCACCCTTTCAAGCACAGTTTGAGGAAAAGTGTGCAGTTGGCATTTCTGAGTATTTTAGGCAGTGCCGTATTCTGTCTTTTTTCCAAGTACTTGTGATGTGCGTCCAATTTTCCTTAGTATGTCTTTTCTCTGCGTTAATCAGTAGGTGGAATCTTCGCCTGGTTTCGTCTATATCTGTCGTAATATCCTGCAGTGCTGGTCCTCCTCTAGTGAGGAGGCCAATGTCGTCAGAAGGCCAATGTCGTCAGCAAATCGGAGGTTGTTCACTAGTTCCACGTTTAATTTGATTCCTGCTTCGGTGTTGCATAGGCTGAGTGGCATTACGGCTTCTAATACTAGCTTGATACGGAGGATTGATTGATTGATTGATTCATTGATTGATTCATTGATAAGATAATCCTTGTCGTACTTCCGTTTTCGTGTGAAAGAATTCTGTGATCTTTTTTTTATCTAGGTCACTTTTAATGGCACTTGATGATTTTCGATATAGGCCCTATCTATTGTATAAGTTTGATCAATTGCTCTGGTGTTCCTACATTTTGCAACGCTTTCCACATTCCATCATATCATATGCTGTCGAATGCTTGTTTGAAGTCTATGAAATTGATGAAAACTTTCTAGTTGTTCATTGCTTTTTTCAAGTACATGTTTCATTGTGAATAGCTGATCAACTGTGCTTCTTCCTGACCTCTCACTAAACCGTAGACTCTCCATTATCTAAAACAAACTTTATTCTGAAATACTTAAATCCATAGCTTAACCTCAGTTCAATAGCCACTTCCTCTCTTGTAAATTGTTTCGATGTAACAAGTTGCGTTAATGTCATCTTGAGTCTATGATTAAACGAAATTGATTGATTGATTGATTGATTGATTGATTGATTGATTGATTGATTGATTGATTGAGTGAACCCGGCTTGTTCTACAAGATGTAGCCCTACGTATTGCCTCATTCTGTTTTACATTATTTAAGTGAAAACGTTTCTTGAAATGCTCTGTAGGCTAATGTGGATTTCCTTTTCCTTTGTATTATTTTTAAGGAACACTGTCGAGTTTGCCCAGTCCACTGGTTTTTATTCCTCTTTTTGTAACAAGGATGTTCTTATCATTAACACTTTTTTCTCGTCCTCCTTTAAGTAGTTTCGTAGTGATTACGTCCCTCCCTGGTCCTTTATCCTACTTCAATTTGCTGATCGCTTCTCTTTTCTCTTCCTTTAAAAGTTTTGCGACTGCGCCTCTGTGTTGTTTACTGGCAGTTCTGTGAAAACCATGTGTCTTCTTTTCCAATTTTAGAACTTTGTACTGATTGCATTAGAATTCTTTTCCGCACCATATTGTCTCGCTAAGGTCTATGTTGTCCTATCTGTATCGTTCTATTTCTTAGCAATCGAAAATAATTAGCACAAGATAATAACTAGCATGATATAATAGGCCTAAGTACCATAAGCTACATGGCACATGATAATAATTGGCACCAAATACTTATTTGAAATACAGATTGATTAAGAATAAGATAGCCTACGTATCCAGTCCACAATGCAGTTAAAAGTACCAATATTTATAAATAGATTCGGATTTTTTTACTATAGCCTAGCACAGTAAATTGTATTAATTACTGTTTTGCTACTAATATAATGAATTCAACAGCAATATAACGATCACAATTTCGAACCTTTTGAGGGAACTCTTCGTCACGACCTAGACCAGTTGTTGAGCACTATATCTCTCTCGCCTCACACTCAGATTTATCGACCTTTATCGCATATTAAGTGCAATAATCAATAAATAAATACGAAATGTGATAGAGTAATTTATAATAATTTATAACTGCATCATAAGAAAGATTTAGAATAAGATATGGACCTGAAATGCAGAACAAAAACAAGACGGTTTGCTATTGAATAAGATAACAGTTTGAAATGCAGACGTTCTAAGCATGATATGTCTTACAAAGGTAATCAAATAAATTCATAGATTTTCTTACGCAGATTCTGCTGTACCAAAGAGAGTTGCATGCGTTCCATGTTTCCTGTCATTTTCAGTCTTTACTGCAAACGCTGATCCAAGATTTAACGAGGAACACCAGCTCGCAATAATCCGTCTTATCCTGACGATTATCCGTGAATTTGAGATTATCGGTATGTGACGATTGGATCGTCGAAGTTTTGACGATTATGGGACTTTTGTCATGGTGCACGAGGTGGAGAATTACCGCTGTTTATGCCGATCGGAGTTGAGTATCGCCACTTTAGTAATCCATTCCAAATTATAACCACGTTTAATGGTGGGCGACCAGAACGTTCACAAACCATTTGCTGGGCACAGTCCACAAATATGTCTAGCAGTAGGCCACAGTGCGCGATGCACACTGCTAGAAATGTATTCATGATTCATGTTAAAATCCAAAACTACTGATGCCAATCTTTCAGTATCAGACTATTTATGCCTACACTCTTAAAATTGATGCCTGAAAAGAGCAGAAATTAATGAAGACAGAACTCACGCAGACATCAGTTGCCTGGTTAAAAACACATTCACCGTGGCCGGTAGTCAGACATTGCTGTGTGCCTTTTGTAGAAGTTCACTAAAATGCCGACTAAGTTATTAGACATTATATTGCCTACTACAGATGAGATGTCCTTGAATACCAAAGTGTGCAGCAGTAACTATCGTAAATTACATCTTAAATATTGTTTTGCTACTTAATTTTCAACAGAAAATCGTAAGACAATATTACAATAGTAATCTCTGGATTTCTTTAGCCCCATAAGCCTACATCGTCGGAAGTCGGAACCAGCTTATCTTAATCGTTATCTCGAGATAAAATTCTACAGTGCTCAGGGAAATTTAGTCGTGGCCAGGTACTAGTTCATTCACAGGCGCTCGGTCGAATCGACACCAGCGCCGTATAGGCTATATGGTCAGAATAAGTTCCAAGTCCAGATCCAATTATTAGGAAGGTAGACAGACGACTCCAGTGGTTGGTGCTTGGAATTGGGACGGTGGAAAAGGTCATCAGAAAAAGAGGAACTAAGTTACGCGTTTTCAGTTCTGAATAAAAAAAGCCGGCGAATAAATTGCAAAAAGAAACTTTGTGAGAAGGCAGCATGCGGAAGATAGCTTAAAGTAATATGTACATGCTGTCTTAACTTAAATAGGGGCATGATCTGATTGTATCCCTATATATCAGACCTGGTTCATTAGCAGAGATTTTATGTTAATGAGCGTTCTAGCCACAACATTTGCAGTCGGTGACAGCAGACATTGCGTTAAAAGAAATATATGAGCTTTTGTGTGCTTCTATCTACTTATGAAGACGAGTTTGAGCGTCTCAGCCACCTGAGGGTCGGCTATTAGCAGACATTATTTTCAAAGAAATTCATGAGCGATATAGCCACATTAGTCTCTACCATTGGCAGACAATATTTGGTGGACACTCTAATATCTGATGTAACCAGACTTAACTGCTAGGAACGTCGTGGCGCGGTGTGTAACAGTGGTCTATTCGGTAGTACACTTAGTCAGTAATCCAACGATTGCGGTTTCGAGCCTGCTGAGCGGACTCCGTGTTACGGCATGGAGAGGTTGTTCGCACACACCTGTCTGACCGAGCAGCCTGATTTGATGTCGACGTAGGCTGGGAAGCAAACGGTAGGTGATGGCCTCCAGTCCAGGACTTCTAGAGGCGTCCATTGCCGTCTGATGGACCAAAGATAAGGAAATGAGCGCCTCCTCTAAGTTCCAATGTGGGATGTGGTCGCTTTCTTTGGCATTTACTTAGCGTCGTCGCCTACATACCATGGATTAGATATGTCTCCCTCGGCCGGTCTTGTAAGCGTAGAAGCGATTGAAGTGACCAGTGATAATGGGAACCGGTATGGCGAGGGTTAGAACCCCGGTGATGGCGCACGCAGCTCCGATCAGCTTACCCGCATTGCCTACGGGTACCTTGTCTCCGTATCCGACGGTTGTCATGGTGATGATGGCCCACCAAAAGGCGTCGGGGATGCTCTCCATGTTCGACTTGGGGTTACCAAGTTCGGCGTAGTAGATGGCACTCGAGAAGACAAGTAGCGAGACGAAGAGAGCGACAAGGAACAGACCGAGTCCCTCGAGACTGGCCTTGAAGGTGAGCATGAGGATCTGCAGTCCAACCGAGTGCTTCGTCAGCTTGAAGACCCGGATGAGTCGAATGACCCGCAGGAAGGACAGAGAAGCACTCGACTTGGCGCTCGAACAGGACATCGTCGAAAGTACGTTGACCAACGTCACGTAGTAGGGGAAGATGGCTGTGGCGTCGACGATGTTCTTCAGGTCCTTCCAGAAAACAATCTTGTCTGGACAGGCGATGAAGCGAACGACGAGTTCGAGGGTGAACCAGAGAGTGCAGGTCGTTTCGATAACGAAGAACGGGTCGAAGAAGTTTGGAGCTTCATCGGCGACACAATGAGATGTCGCAAAGACCGGAAGGGTCTCAACGCAGAACAGAATGATCGAGATCGTCGTCATGGTGACCGACATGACAGCCACTCCGAACGCAGCTCGAGACGTCTCCGGATACTCGAACAACATCCAGACCTTACGCATCAGCGGATTGACGGGAAGCTCAGCCTTGTCGAAAGTGTATCCCTCTGAGCGCTTGTACTCTCCGATCGCCTCCTCTTCCAACTCGTAGAACAGGAGTTCGTCGAGAAATATGTCGTTCGGTACGTGGTACGGTCGGCGCAGCGTACCGCCGTACTGCAGATAGAAGAAGATAGCCTCAAAGCTCGGTCGGTGCCGGTCAAAGAAGAGCTCCTTGCGCTTGCGGTCGTAGAACTGGCGGCGTTTGCACTGGTCCCCCAGCAGGGTCTTCGGATGTCGATTGAGGACCCCGATTCGAACCTCGTACATCTGTCCGCTGACGTTTATGCGCAGTCGACGACAACCGGACGTCTTACAGTCATGCTTTGCTCCTCCCATCTCACTTCCGCTTCCGCTTGACCCGAGAGACTCGGTTGTGAGCATCCTGTCCGCATCCCGGTTAGTCGCCGCAGTCGGTTGCAGCGGCAGGTGACATGGACTGGCTCCGCTCGATAGAAGCAACTCCCTCGATGCGGACGAAATGAGGCGGAACGGTTGGACGTGGAGTTGGAGATGCGATCCGGATCGGCCGTTCGGTGGGGCGTGGACTGAAGCGTGGATGGCTGCTGAAACAGGGACAGCTGCCGGTGCGAAGGATGAGGAAGATGTTCCATAGTCGATTCGACGGAAGATGCGGTGGTTGATGTCGTTCCCGTTCAGGTAAGTGACGACGTCGCTCTTACAGGTGGCTAAGAGACGGGCATCCTCTCGCAGATGCACGTGGTCGTCCGCCGGGTTCGAACCCAGGTTTGTATCGGAAACAGTACGTCCAATCGCAGACCTAGACTTGCGCGACATTCTGCCTTCTCCTGCTGCTGCTGCTGCTGACGATTTTGATGTACGTGTTTCTGTATGTGCTTAGGTGTGCTTGTGTGTGTGTGTGTGTGTGTGTGTGTGTGTGTGTGTGTGTGTGTGTGTGTGTGTGTGTGTGTGTGTGTGTGTGTGTGTGTGTGTGTGTGTGTGTATGTATGAATGTATCTTGATATTTATTTAGCGCAGTTCTAAACTATCACAGTCTCTACAGCATTAATATACTTAACGAGGTGCATAATGTTGCCGTTGCTGCTGCTGCAGGTGACGATGTTCGTTCTCTTGGCGTATTCTTCCATCGTTACTCATGTGTGACGATTGTACGACAGCAACTCAAGCGTGATCGTCAATTGAGAGTCGCCTAGCTGCATCGTGCCTCCGTCTCTGGTAGGGAACGGACATGTACTGACAAACGACCGGACAACTAAAGGACCACCCGCTTAGACCACTCGCTTAGACCACCCGCTTAGACCACTCGCTTAGACCACTCGCTTAGACCACCCGCATGCATTGCACAGGCCACATGCGCGCATTGGACGCGAGCCTCCTTTGTTCGATCGACGCATTCGTCCAGCATTCAATCGGTCGTCAGCGGTCAGCACCATAGCTGCCATGGACCCTATAGATAATGCCCTCATGACTGAGGGGCTAAAAACGACCTGTGCCACATCACTGCAGCAGTTGAGCTGTGCTGCAGTTATGGATTAGGTTAGACAATGAGTTTTGAAAATATGCAATCGATCAGAATAACAAATGTCTGCTGTTTAAATACAATGTGGAGGTTTAAATTAGTCGCATAGTTAACTAAAGCATAATATGGTGTTAATGTACTATTAGTTCAATAGTTTGATGGCCGCTTCGGCTATTATTCTACGCTTTGCAGGCCGTTGGGAATTTTGTTAGCTTCTTAAATGTTTTCATGTAAGTCGTATTTTTTTAAATCAGTCACACAGTTGATGGATCAGAAGTGATTTCAGATCATGGCCCTGAAAATAATATTGTTTAAAATAAGACAATGAGTTTTTTTTGCCAGTAAGATGATCCGAGATTTTCACAAGTAATATTCGCTGGATTTCTGCAGCAAAAACTCAACGATCTGTTAAGGAATTCGCCAAAAGTCAGATACGGCCTACTAAATGCTAACCTACTGAAGAAGGCTTTTCACCGATGTATCCAACTGCAGGATGAAGACTAATAAAATTATGTTTAAAGAAACTGTGTCATGCATACTGTTTAGTGTTTAACGTCGCCCTCCTCCATTATTCAAACTTGGGACTGGCACCAGCCGAAAACGACCGTTGCGATTTTGACCGAAGAATGACTGCGAGACATTACTGTTTAGGGCTTTCTGAGAAACCTCAGAAGACGTGCTGACATTTTAGTGCCATAGCTTTATATAGGAGGTCATGACTCTGAAAACTCTGTACTATGCGCTGACGATAGCAGTTATTTGCCTCCCACCCAAAACAAGCTTCTCAGCACCCCTTTCAAGTATTGTCGGGTGGATTGTTTTGTGATTGAGTGGGTATGTGAGTGGGTGAGTATAGTGAGTGTGTAGATGGGTGTGTAGATGGACGAGTGAATGAAGAAAGACGGAATCTTGGAATGGCACCATTTATTTAGGACTTGGCATTCAGGCTGCACTGTCTGCTCGTAAAGACGACAGAAATTCGATTCGGTTCCAATGAAAGAAGAAAAATTGGAAAATAAAGTTAAAGGCAGAAGCAGACGCTGCTACAGCCAAAATATTGCGCCATGACTTCTCTCTAATGATCTAACTGCATCGATATACATATATGTAGCCTATTATATAGAATATACACATCTATGATCTATATATATATATATATATATATATATCTGAGTATTCATATAGCTCTCTTCTTTAACCTCTCAATGACGATATATGTATACAATATATGTATATAGCCTATATATATATATTATACATATATGATGGAATCATGTATTCGTACCCATCAGCGCAAAATGGCTGGCGTCATAAACTGATGATGATGATGATGATGATGATGATGATGATGATGATGATGATGATGATGATGATGATGCTATACATTACATATAAATGTGTATATATATATAGGATGCGGCTTATTAGAGCCAGAGGTCCATAACAGCGTTTTGTGCAACTGCTGAGATACATACGTATATGTATATATATAATGTGTACAAAAGCAAAAAATCTATACACAGGCTAAATAAACCCTGTGTAGCTAGTTCTGCCCATGGTGTATGAGTCCCATAAATCTTCACGTATACATATTTTTTACCAGATATCTGCATATATATATATATGAATATATATATATATCATACATGTGCTATATTTATTACTAGGCACAAGTATATTTATGCATACTCTTGTGAATTAGATGTCAGCATGGAAGCCAGTAGGACATCTATTGTTCTTGCTCTTGTGACGATCCTCTCGTAATCAACTTAAGTAAGATTAATGTTCATACAACAGTTTTGTTCTCTTATAAGAGTATCCAATAAGAATGCCATATAACATCACAAACCATGTATTACTTCGTATATAGAATATCTATAACTTCGGAATACCACAGACTATGGTATATATACCATGTTAGATTCAATAATAGCGCCATAGAGACAGACAAATGCACAGACAGAAGTACAGACAAAAACAGACGTGCAGGCAGACAGACAGAAAACAGGAAGACAGAAAAAGAAAGATAGACAGACATACAAATAGACAGACTGCAGATAAAGCTACTGACACACGCACCCACACACGCACACAGCCTCTGCAGCCACACATTCATCCTATTCATCATCGGCTTATGTATAGAATATACGAGCGAATCAGATGCAGCAGAAGAAACTGCATGGAGGAGAAGAGTTTTTGAGTGTCTAGGTTGCCTGCATCAGCAGTCATGATGGCATTCTGCTCATCCTCTGCTATCTTCTCATCATCCTTCTCCTCCTCTAATTCGTCTCCCTCCTCACTGCTCTTACCTCCTCCTCTTCCTCTACTTTCCTCTTCCCGCTACTTCCTCATCTTCGTCTTCTTCTTCTTCTTCTTCTTCTTCTTCTTCTTCTTCTTCCTCCTCCTTTTTTTCTCCTCCTCTTCTCCTTCTGCCTCTTCCTTCTCATCGTCCTCTTGTTTCTCCTCCTTCTTCATCTTCCTCATCCTCTTTTCCAAATATTTTCTCCTCTACTCCTTTTTCTCCCATTCTTTCTCTTTCCCTTCTTCTTCTTTCTACTTCTCCTCCTCTCTTCTTCATCAGCCTCCTCTTTCTCATCTTATCTCTTCTCCTGTTTATACTCCTCCTCTCCTCTCTGCTTCCTCTTATTCTTCTCCATTCTCCTCTCTTCCCTTCTTCTTCCTCCTCGTTTTCCTTCTTTTCTTCACCCATCGTTCTGAAACGGCTGCTGCAACAGCAGCTTCTGCTGTTGGTTGTCAAGGTTATGCAGTCATACACTGATGCCTATGCGTCCACCTGGGTGTGTGTCTGTGTCACTTCAAGGACATGTCTCCGTCCGTCCGTCTATTCATCCTTCCATCTGTTTGTCCGTCATGCAGTCATGCACCCGTGCGTGCATGTTCCGTGTCATGAGGTCTGTTTCGAAGCCTGGCTGCGTCAATCAATTGGATTCGATACCTTTGCGTTTCACAATTGGACAATCATTGATCTATTGAATATTTTAGGCTATTGAGAATTCAGTTGGCAGACTTCGATCCGTTTAGTGGCTTTTTCTGCCTTCTTGAAGGGGAATCAATTGCCCGCTGAGCACCACCCGACTGACTGTCTGTCTGTCTGTCTCGCTTCTTACCTGTCTCTGTCTCTGTGTCCTCGACCTTACTGACCTCGTCTACTATATATATATATATATATATATATATATATATATATATATATATATATATATACACATAATAAAATCATATACATACACCAATTATTTATATATATATCTATTGCATATAGAATAGATTCATATATACATGTAACACTTATTATATATATTACACTTTTTATACAATACACCTACAATCCTACATACATACCTATTATATTTATATAGATTGTTACCTTCGGCCTATAGGCTTAGAGCACAAGGTTGTTACAAGTTGTAAGCCGTCTGTACATTTTGGCGGGAATACTCAACCGTACAAAAATGACTATAATTATATGCTTCATTTGTGCTCAGACTGGATCTTGGTTGTTGCTTCTGCAAGACCTTTTTGTTGCCAGTCTCTCGAAGGGTCGCTTGTTTGTCTCTGTGAGTGGATGACTTATTCTTACTTCTTGAACCAGTTTGGTCACCTGCTGTCAGTGCAAATTGGTTTTCTCTTCGCGAATTTATCTCTGAGTTTGTCGCCGCTTGAATAAAGCTGCAGAAAACACTAGTTAAATTACTGTTCCTCAAGAAAGTAGTTGGTGAGGACTGGCGTTTGACGATAAATGCATGGTCTACTCTGCGTATAGTTTAAGGGTAAAGCGCAGAAGGTATTTCCGGATTGTATATTGATTAATGTGATGATTAGGACACTATGAAACGGGATTTGCTAACTACATACTCCCGGTTGCCAGAATATCTTAGGAAGCCGTTTGGAACGTTGAGAAATGACTTATTCAAATTTTACATTCTTCCCAATGTTGTCGTTTCAAAGATGATTAGAATAAGAAGCTTTGATTTACTTAAACAGGGCTGTCGAGTTTTTAAAGCTAGAACAGTTTGTAATTTACTTCGCTGTGGAGCTTCATTAATCCGAAGATCCTTATGGAGGCGGCTAACCCGAACACTCCATTCTTTACAAGCCATTTCCAGTTGACACTTCTGGAGGAGCCAATAGCTGGAAAAAGACTAAAAGTTAGGCGGCTCTGGACGAAATCGGAAACCATACCCCAGAGGTCCATTACACGAGTTTTCTTCTTTGAAAGACGGAGCAGTTACCAACTAGTTTGGTCTCAATTACATGTGCCTATTGCAAAAGGATTTAGGGCCTACCACGCTATTTCGACATGTTTTGTTTTACAGCAAAAACAGGAGCGAGAAACGAATAAAAGAAAAAACATTGTCTAAAACTATTTAATTGGTTAGGCCTACTGAGGTTGGAAGCCATAAAACGGATTATAGGTAGGCCTACTTTTTGTCCTGATTCTCAAGTGGATCCATGTTACTTGCCAATTTGTTTTAATGGTGCTCGGCTTTCAACAAAATTATGGCAAACATTGTAGTGTTTTTAGAGAGATTTTGGATGGTTTGGTCAGTAAAGAGCTAGCAAGCCCGCCTGAACATTGCTACACAAGTGAAAATAGACTCATAGAGTCAATTACTGGAGTAGAACTTAACACTCTAATAACGAGCGTGCACGAAAAGTGACTGGGAAACCAATGCAGCTCATCGTTAAATTGCAAAAGGCCATTTGGGCTTTTGGGGTTTCTGGCAGTCAACATGCGGGATAGGGGCATAAATTAATGTCAGCCCGAGTGGAGTGTAGACGCCGACCATGCTGAGCATTTGGTGGCGAGATAGCGACGAGTACTGTCAGTTGGCCTGGCAGCTTTACTATATATATATACCGATGTGTTGGGTGTTTCAACGGCAGTTTGCATCCTCAACACGCCGCCTGAGGCTTAGTGGTCTGCAGGAACTTCTTGAAGACCATGATGCGACCACGAAGCATAATGCTGATAGGTTAGAGGTTCTGAGCGGTGATAGCCAAATTTCACCCGTTCCAAAGCTGGGCTTGAGGCCCAGCTTCGCATATTCTGTAACCAGAACCACCCCCAAAGTTCCAGAGCTGGGCTTGAGGCCCAGCTTTACATATTCTGTAACCTGTAACCAGAATCACTATAACATATTCTGTAACCAGAACCACCTAGACTGGTGGGACGGAGAAACGGTGAATAGAGGTTGGCAATCCGAGGATCTTATAGGTGAATAAAGCCGGGGCCTGTTCTACCACTGACGGGTGTACTGGCACCGGTAATCTCGCAGCTTCGCGACGGTGTTGTCTTGTTTCACCCGGGGGCTGTATTAGTTAGCCGCTGTTGGTGAGCGCACGGCCAATCGAAGATGCACAATCCACCTTAGTGTTATAAGTAACGTAAAGATTCGCTCTATTGCGGGTAGGTATGCATACCAGTTTGATTTCCGCCCACTACACGCCTACCTCGCGCGGGTGAGCTCAAGTTCGGCTTATTCTGCCCTGGTATACGTGGACAATTTAAACCTTGAAGCGACGATCATTATTGAGCGGGGTCAACCATCATGCGTGACGTTGTATCCGACACTGCCCATACAGTCGCTCTCAACTCAGACTAGCTCAGGGCCTTCCTGCTCATACTCTGGCAGTGCCAGTCCCAAGCCCGGATAAATAAGGAGGGCGACGCTGATCATCTTTGTTATGACACAGTGTTGTTAAACAGCAACTAACCAACCAACCAACCTTCCTCCAGTCTGAGGTCGAGTCTCGCGACCGTCTGCATTGAATTACCATAGAGCTGTGGGCCCGCTGGGTGGTGTGTGTGTGTGTGTGTGTTGTGTGTGTGTGTGTGTGTGTGTGTGTGTGTGTGTGTGTGTGCCGGCTATGCTGCTGCTTAGTCTGGATAAGATGATAAGATGAATCCATGATATCATGCATCTCTATCGTACTCCCGTTTTCGTTTGAAAGTATTCTGTGTTCCTTTAAGATTACGAAATCAGTTAATTGATAGACAAAATAAACGAATACAGGAAATAAATGAATAAATCAAATAATAAACAAATTCACTCATTAGCTAGTCATTTAATTAATTATTTCATTCGTTCATCTATTCATTCCACGTTCACTAGTTATAGTAAGAAATAAATTAGTCAATCAGTAAGTTAATTAATAAATCATAAATGATTCAACCAATTGTTTAATCGATCATTCAGTCAATAGACGTATAAGAGAGATGGTAATGGCTACAAACAAAATGAGTTCAGAATATGAATTCATGGATCTGCAGTGTTATCAATGCAAATCGATCGATCTCTCGACTGTGTACCGAAGAAGAGAAATGAAGGACAGGAGATCGATCATCCATCTTCCGACGACGGATGCTCAACTGAAAGGAAATATTCCGACACTTTATGTAGCTCCGCTATTCATTTGAATGATGACATAAGACAGTTCTTAGCTATTCAAACAACTCTGCTGGATAAACTCATCCAGCGAAGGCTCCAATAGTTTGGTCAAGTAGAGTGAATACCAGTTAAACGAATCCCACACAATGCACTACAAACAACGTTCGAAGAAAAGAGAAACAGATTCGAAGATCAAAACTGCAATTACCAGACAACGTAAATGAAAACATAAAATGACAAAGGCTGACATTGACACTGGACAGTGATGACCAGTATGGACATCCGATACATTCGGTTGATGCATTGTGCTCGATAGAAGTTACTAATTGCAATTAGGGTTCAATTCTGGTGCCATTCTGTATGTCCTATAATTTAGGCTAAATACGATCGTTCTGACCAATAATATCATCTCTTCCCTTGAAGCTCGGATATATCATTATGCTCTTGACCTCCACTTGACTTGACCTCTATATGTGTGTATATGAATCTGGCTCTTTGTACGGCGCCTTTCAGAGCCGCACAATAAGGGCGTTTAAACTGGCTTAAATAACAAATCTAAAAAGACGCGTCTTGAGATGGCTTAAAAATGACTTCACCTGTCACCCGTCTGACTTTCTACTTCAAAGAAAACTTCAAACAACCGCTATTCAGGGCCACAGACAGGATTTCATGCAGCAAAAGGTTAAATCGGTTCGTCGCTCTCCTGAATGCCGCTGGTCTTCCTCCAACTAACTACAGGATTTTACAGTTGGAGCCTCTGTCCACTAAATCATTCCAACATTTGCCTGTTTTTTGCTATCGTCACCATAAACGTCGGATGAGCTCGATACTTCGTCTTTTTTTTAATTAAGGACTTTTTGGATGGATGATCTTTTGACGTTTTTACTGTTAATATTTCAACAATTTACCGCAGCAATGCAAATTAATTTGCGAGACGATTTCATTATTTAAAGTCCCGTTTTCCCTGCATCCTTGGCATTTCCCTCTCACTGACTTCTGCCCATTCGCTTCTTTCCTCTCCCTCCCTCCGTGGAAACAGACCCTGGCTTAGAACGTCGGCTATCTGTGTCCCGCCAGAGGCTCAGAATTCGGTCTGGCACCCAGTCAAGCGATGCCGTTTTGCCTCTGATATATGCGTCAGCTAATTCGTCTTATAGAAAATAGAATCACAACCGATTCTCTGGTCAACATGTAAATTTGCATTTGTGTGCATCTATTTATGCGTCCCGGGGTATATATGTGTGTGTATATATACAAGTGTGCATTTGCATCTATGAGATTCTACGTGTAGGCCTATGCGTTCAATTTATATGCGTAATTTTGTGTAAATAATGAACGTGCAAAATGTATAGGCTCCTACATATAATTATATGCATATGCATATTGCCAAAAACGCCCAACACACCAACTTGACTGAATTACTTTTTGCGATAGCCAAATACGTGGCCTAAGTCTATATATAATCACGGTCAGTGAGTGACATAACATTACTATGCGACCGCAAACATCGTCCTTTGAAACATCGTCCAAGTAGTGGCATAATGGCATTTGCTTCCTCTTCAGTCCACGTCTGCTCTCTTTCAGTCAGTTTCTCAAGACTAATTAAATAAACTGATACGATCTAATCTCATCTGTGTAATAAGCTCATCAACTAAACTTGTGTCGGCACTTAATCGTGTAATATTATTAGATGGCTTAAACGCTGAGAGGCCAATACAGCCTGAATGGGTTATATGGATCTTGTTTTTATTACCACATATTTCACTCTCAATATCGATTTCTTTCCTGATTTTTTAAAACTTTAATTTTAGAGATGCTCCGAATAGCAGATTTAAGTAGGCCTGTTTAACCGAATAGGAATATTCAGCTCTCTGGTGTCCGAGTATGAATACGAATTCTGAAACCTTAAATCTATGAAATGTAAATGGTAAAAACTCGAATACTGTCTTGGTAGAAAGACGATCACTTCAAATTCCCTCTAGAGGGAATTTGAAGGGAATTTGAAGTAAGACTCAGACATCTAGAGAAGTCAGAAGTCTTACTTGGCAACTCCGCCTTCATGTCTGTTGCAAGTGAAAGATTAGTCAGAATTGCGAATAACATAATGTATAAGAAGAAGAGCTCATCTTCTTTCAGATCGTTTCCTGAAGTGGAATATGGAGTAGTAACATTCTTAGCAATTCATTAGAAACATCAGGATTTGTAAACTTCAGCTTCATTACTCTGATCAGTGGGGAGTGTAAAGAATGAAGGACCGTCACCGAGGACATTCTGACATTCTCGCTGCCCCTCACTTCTTCTGTTGTTAGCCTATACATGTAGGCATAGCCTATAGGCAATGTTTCGACGCATACATAGGCCTACTTATGCCTGTAGCCAGATTGAAGAATGCTTCGGTTGAAGTGCAAACACAACATCAATCGGGCCGCTGAGTAGGTCTCTTGAAGAGGCGCTATATAAATTTCCAGAATGAATTAATGAATCGCAGCTTCAGAACTGAACGAAGGAATTAAAATTTGTCGAGTTGCTTCGAAGACAGACCGGGATTCAAACCGTGGATCATAATATTCATAGAGGCAAAGGCATTGGCAATCTGGCATTTGAGGTCTGATGTGGTGGGAATGGGCGGGCGAAGCGGTTGGTCATCTTGTGCTGAGTTTCAGAGGGGTAAGTTGTAGGGACTGATGGTGGGTGGAGTGGATTGGACGTTGCCATCGATCTGCAGCTGATTTCGATTGAAACCTGATTGACGGATTTGACGACGGAAATTGGTCGAAAACCATCGCTGCGACTAAGGAAGGCCTCTTGTCTTTGTCCCTGCATCTGTCTGTCCCTCTGTATCTGCTTGTGGCTATTTTGTCCGTATGTGTACTTGCATCTGTACCTATTTGGCTTTTCTCTACCTCAGTCTCTAACATTCTTGCTCCTTCTCACTCCTTATGTCTGTAGCCAATCCAGTCGCTCGCCTAAGACGGATTCTCTGTCCATCGGTCTCTGATCGGCTTTGCGTTAGCTCCTACCGCCGTTCAAGTCCAGCCACCGGTTCCCTATTGCTCTCCCATCAAACCTTCGACCCATTCTCTGCTTCCCTCCCTTTTTGTATCCTCTCCTCCCTCCCCTCCTAACATCCCGCTTTCCTTCCATCTCTATTTCCATCCATCTTCCTATCTGTCCTTCTTCCATCTTTCTCTTCCCCTCCCTCCTTCCCTGCGTCCTTCCTTTGCCTGCCTGCCAGACCGCCTGCCAGTCTGATTGCATACGGGTGCCGTGGTAGCGAGGCGAGCGCCGTCGGTCACGCTTCGACGATCATAATAACGTCGCTACGCTTGACTGCGTCGACATGATCGACTTAACGTGAGCGTCCGAATTTTCGCGTCGTAACGGTGAAGGAAAAGGACGGGCGAACAATCGATCGGTCGTGGTGGCGGGTTGATCACTCGACCACCAACAGCCCCCTCCCTTCCCTTCCC
Organism: Allolobophora icterica; assembly: GCA_963556255.1. Lineage (NCBI taxonomy): Eukaryota > Metazoa > Annelida > Clitellata > Crassiclitellata > Lumbricidae > Allolobophora > Allolobophora icterica. The sequence goes on from OY744602.1 coordinate 32,358,216, forward strand.
TTCCTCTATGGGGTTGACCCTACACAATAAAGTTGGGAATGAGACGAAAGAGGGTCAGAGGGCATCGTCATGGGAACGACCTCCGCCTTACGTTTTGCGCACTGTAAATGTTTAATATTTACTGTTGTAAAACGGAATATGGCCACTGTGGAATATTTTTGGGTTTTAAGTGTGACCCTGGTTCAGCTTCCAGCAGCAGAGCAGGCTCTGCTGCTGGAAGCTGAATTCGAGACATTTGACTGGAATAAATGGTTTTGTCTGTCGGACTCTATCCAACAGTCTCTGTCCACATACGAATACCAAGAATGTCTGCTTTCCTACCTACGTTTGTCTGGCAGGTCATCCACCTCTCTGTATGTCCCTATACGTCTGTACGTCCGTCCAAATGTCTATCCCCCTCCCAAATGGGAGGGGGGATAGAGTAGTGGTAACACTCATGGCCAGGAGAGCATAAGGTACGCGGATCGACTCCTGTAACCCCCCTTTAGGGCGGCGCCTTGCATGGCTGCCAAACCGTGTGTTTAATTAAGCTATTGATTGTACTTTCATGTTTCAATGTAATCTTGCTGCGTCTGTCGGTTTGAAATAATAAAGAATATAATTATTATTATTATTATTATTATTATTATTATTATTATTATTATTATTATTATTATTATTATTATTATTATTATTATTATTATTATTATTATTATTATTATTATTAATTATTATTATTATTATTATTATTATTATTATTATTATCATTATTATTATTATTATTATTATTATTATTATTATTATTATTATTATTATTATTATTATTATTATTATTATTATTATTATTGTGAATTCATGTCTAGGTTCTGTTCACTCTCAAAACGAGTTTCCCGCCGCTACCTCCGTTGAGAATGCGATGTATAAAGACGGGTTTGTTGTTCTTTGGCTCCGGGCAGCTTTGACATAGCGCCTTGGAAGGCCACTGTGTTGAAGCGTTGCACCATCACTGAAAGACTTATTATTATTATTATTATTATTATTATTATTATTATTATTATTATTATTATTATTATCATATTATATGTCTGCCTCCCTTCCTTCCTTCCTTCATTGCTTCCTTTGCACTTCCTTCATTTCCTCCATTCATTCATTTATCTCTATCCTCTTTCTTTCCCTTCATCCCTTCTTCCTCCCTTCCTTCCCTTGCAGCTTCCTATTTTAATGCCTTCTTTCCTTCCGTCCTACCTACTCACCTGCTTTCCTTCCTTCTTTCAATCCTTCAGCAGTTCATTCAGTCATATCTTCTTTCTTTCTCTCATTCCTTCTGCCCTTCCTTTCTGTAGAACCAACATGCATCATTGCCGCAACCAGACATTCACTCCAACCTTACTTTGACCCTAACCTTAACCTTAGCCTTTGGGACTACAATGACTATAACCTTATCTTGATCTCAGCCTTATCTTGACTCTCACCTCACACCTTGCGTCACAGCCAACCCAAACCTTCATCATTAGGGCTTCAAGTTCAATAATCCCAAATCCAACCTTAACAAACCAGTGTGAGCCTATCCATGATCATAATCTGACCCTAACCTTGACCCTGACCTTCAAGTGTGACCCTAACCTTGTCCTTGAAAACTCGACATTTGACCCCAACCTTGGTGTCATTTGCTATTATAGCCGCCCTTCGGATGTCAATAATGCATGCACCGCTGCAGTGGCTCCCAATCCACTCAACCAAATCTAGTTTACGCCCTAATTCGACTCCATCTGGCATCAGTCCGTTACGAACAGCGAGAAGTCGTCCAAAATTACACCGTGAAGTATTTTTAAGGACGACGGTTCCTAGCTTTCCGTGCGAAAACCATACACACAGCTGATCTGATCAGAGAGGCTTAGGCCGGAGCACTGGACTGAAGCGACATAAGAGATAAGAGATTCCTTCGCCAGAGGCGCTTTTACAAGGGTAGGAGGTCTACGAAGAGGAGGAAGATGAGGAGGAGGAGGAGGAGGAGGAGGAGGAGGAGGAGGAGGAGGAAGAGGAGGTAGAGGCGAAGAAGGACGACGAAGAAAACTATTGCGCAGTAGTACCAGTGGTGGTAGTAGTAGAAGAATAAGAGGAGAAGGAGTTCTACGAGCAAACCCCGAAAGGTAGCGCGTGTTAGCGACTTCATTTTCTTAACCTCGGAATATGAAGTGGGATGCCAAACCTCTTCTTTCTACTCCCGAGGACAGTTTGTCTGTCCTCAATGTACTCGCTTCAGAGCTAAGTTCGGTAGCAACAGAAAAAGCGCAGCACAACCCAGAACTCTGCCAACCTATTATCAGGCCGTAGATCTGGATCTACGTGTGTGCGAAAGCCCCGCTGTAGTCTGTTATTCGAAAACGGCAAACGGTTATTTCGAACTGTAACATCACTAGGGGAATCGGTTCGAGAGGGAGGGCAGAGTGCCAAACACGTAGGCCTGTTCTATTCTAGTTTGTAGGCGAACATTATTACCAACACAAGTATGAAAACAAGATCGTAATCGTAATGTCCACACTTATTAGGCGCCATTCGAAGGCCAAGCGCAGGGCACCAGCCTATTCACGAGCGCTGGACAATTGTAGGTGAGGCATTTGTCCAAAGTCGCTACGCAGCGGCTTGATCGAGGTAGATCGAACCTGCGACCCTCCAGTTACAAGGCATCGAACATAGCCTGCCGCTACACCATTGCGTCCCGCGAGATAAACAGTTCCCCCTTGTTGATCACCGATCACATGCACCGTCACAGAGAACAAATATTGCACTGTAACAGTTGAATGCTGCAGTTTATTGAAAGCCAGGCATGGTGCGTCTTGGGAACAGGGTAATCCAAGACGCACCTCTGGGGGCGGGGGAGTCTATCCAACCAACACACACGCATTTTGGGTCAATGTTTGGCCGACGTCACGGTCACTATCAGCGAATGATTGTCCGTTTAACATCGACCCACAGCTGTTTGAAATTCGATCCAGCGTTCGCTCAATAGCATTAGCCATAGACTCCTATATACATACCCCTGGACAGAAAGGGTCAAGCGGCTAATGAGTTTTCCTAGACGGGTCTGGGCTGAGCACGGAAGCTAGCTGGTGGCCCGCTAAGACTGCATGCATACAGATTTGACCCTGTGTATCCACAGGGCAGTATATAGCTACCGTGTACGTGTGTCCACGGCTTACACCCGCTAAGACTGCATACAGATTCTACTCTGTGTGTCCACAAGGCAGTATCATGTAGTCTACTTCGTACACATACACTTATGTGAAATTTGGATTATCCGAGTACTTTATTCAGCAGATTTACCGAGTTACAAATTTTATTATCTGCGGTTTCGAGTGGATTAAAATCATTATTCTGCTTCACTGGATTATTGTCATTACATTATTTAACTGTCGTTTACTGCTGCGTACGAAAGCGAAATGGTGCATAAATGTGCAGGGTTTGGCTGCAGAAGTGGGTATCATGATTGCCCAGGTGTTGGAAAGGATGGAGAAAAAATAACATTCCATGCTTTTCCAATTCGCTATCCTGAATTATGCGAAAAATGGGTTCGAGCTAATCCTCGCAAAGACTTTACTCCTACTAAATATTCTAAACTCTGTTCACTTCATTTCCAACCAAGTGACTTCATACAGGAGTGGCATGACACAAATGTAGCCAGGCAGAAGAAGAATTCTGCAATGTCTGATAAGCCAAAAAGAAGGTTTCTGAGGGATGATGCTGTTCCTTCTGTTTTCCTCAATGCACCTACTTATCTCTCAAAAACACAAGCTGCTCCAAGGGTAACATCTAAAGCCACATCATCAAACAGATTTCAAGAAGAAGTTAAGAGATTAGAAAGTCTGGAACAGTCCTTTCTAGAGAATGACGACATTTCTAGCCTTACATTAACAGAAGTTGAGGAGCGACTCAGAGGTGAGACAACTTTGCCTGAAGGCTTTAGGACTTGTATTTTTCAGCAGACTCTGTTAGTATATTTTATTGGATTAGCAGATGATGTACCTCAGATAACTGGCAGTATTACTGTTAAGGCGGACTTAACAGTAAATCTTACGGTTGACAACAAAGTTGTTCCACCGTCACAGTATGCAGATCTGGTCAAGAGTTCTATTCATTGCTTGTCACAGTTAGTTAATTTAATGGCTCGTGTCAAGTCATGGGTTGAAAATCCAAATTCCAGATCCGCTGATTTTATCCTGAAGATGGCAGTACAGCTGTTGAAAACATCGATGGACAGATTTAGCGATGACAGTGAACAGCACAGAAAGATTAGTTTTATCATTGAACAACTAAAGTTACTTTCTGTGAGTAAGTTTAGTCGCATATATTCACCTGTGCTTCTAATTGTGTCGTATATGATATATGCTGCTAGTCCAGCTGCCTACGCAGCTCTGCAAGAGCAAAACGTTGTTTGTCTGCCTTCAACAACCACTCTCAAGAAGGTTACTAAGCGTTTGAACTGTGGAACTGGGCTGGACAATAGTTCATACCTGAAGATGCGAATATCAAAACTAAACCAATTTGAAAGGACAGTCCTTCTCATAATTGATGAAATATACATTGCTAAGCGTGTTGAGTACACCAGTGGAGAAATGCAAGGACTGACTCCTGATGGATCCGTAGCTTCAACACTACTTTGTTTCATGATCAAATCACTAGCTGGTAAATACAAGGATCTGGTAGCAATGTATCCAATGGCAAAACTAACTGCTGCAAAACAGTATGAATGTTACTTGGAAGTGGCAGCATTACTGAGAAGTGTGTCATTTAATGTCATTGCCATCTCTGTGGACAATGCAACTGCAAACCGAAAGTTTTTTACTGAATGTCTATGCAATGGGACACTGCAGACAAACATAACTGATACCATAACGGGTCAACCGTTATTTTTAATTTTTGATCCGGTGCATGGACTTAAAAATGTTTATAACAACTTTCAGTCTCGTAAAGTTTTTGAGTGTCCACCAATGGCTAGAAATCTTCCCGATGGATGTTGTGCAAGCTTCCATGATATCATAGATTTGTACAAGTTAGAGGCTGCAATGACACTCAAAAAAGCGCACAAGCTTACAATAGCTACATTATACCCAAAGAGCATTGAGAAAACTTCAGTGAAGCTTGCAACATCACTTCTGAAGCAAACCAAGGATCGCGGCAGCCAGAAAAACGGAGAAAGATCACCAAACTGTGCAGTTCATCAAATCAGTGAACTCATAATTATAGAAGGAATAAGCCAACGAAATGAGCTATATTATAAATCGAAATCGACAGGGATACATATGCAGTTAGGAACGTGTAATTAGGGATCAATTATTGGTACTTATTACACATTAACACACCCCTTTACATAGGGCTTAGATAGATGTGTACATGCATAGTGATTGTATTCCATGTATATCATAATTCTCTTTATATTTAGCTATCATACTAAATAAACTTACATTATAATCATTCTAAGGTTTAAATATGTCTTTTATAAATGTGTGTCTGTTGTCTGGTCGTGAGAAATAATTATAAATGAAGATTGTAATAAATTTACAAGCATAGTAATTCTGAAGCACTGCTGAGATGGTTGGCCCACACCAGTCTAGACCATTATCAGCCTTCTTGTCCAGGGGTATGTATATAGGAGTCTATGCATTAGCTCAGCGTAGCTTACCCTCCAATTTTCTATCGATCGTCAACGTCGTGTTGCGCACTTTACCGTTATTCGAACTCAGGCCGCATTGGCAAAAGCCGACGCGCGTTAGCCTTTCAGCCACTTTGGCACTTATATTGATCGTGTGGGACCGTGGGTAACGTAACTACCAAAGTTTAACGGGACCTATATGAACTGATGACAGTGCTCAAGTGCACTTGTTTGGTTACCAGTTTTCACCAGTGGCACAGTGACCATAGGCGTAGCCACATTGAAGCAAGAGGAGGCAGTTCCCTCCTCTTGGTTTTTCAGATTTCAAAATTTTCCGTAGGTTATACCTCCGCCTCCCTAATACACCTGGATGTCTGCCGGAGTTGACTCCTCTTGAATTTAAATCTGGCTACGTCCTGGACAGTGACCATATGTTGTGACCAAAGCAACGGAGGATTATATCCTGCTTGCGCCTCTACTATTCACGAGCACTGGACAATTATAGTAAGTGAGCAATTTGTCCAAACTCCAAAGTCGCTACGCAGCGGCTTGATCGAGATAGATTCGAACCTGCGACCCTCCGATTACAAGGCACCGAACATACCGGAGGGGAAGGGGACATTCAGGTCCCTTGATCCTCAGCAACGTAACTAGGATTTTTCGTTTAGGGGGGCTTAAGCCTTGAACATGGCAACATTTATACAGTATTCATACGAATTTTAGCTGTAAGCATACAACGGCTTGACTTGTTTGGGGGGCTTCAACTTCGTTTGGGGGGGCTTAAGCCCCCCCAAGCCCAACGCTAGATACGTCCCTGTTGATCCTGCCTTGCTCATGTCAAAGCGGAAGAGGTACTTTTACTATATATATATATATATATGTATATATATATATTATATATATAATAACAACGATAATAATGATAGTTTATTGTAAAACATGATTACTGTAGTAATAATTACAATAGTATTACTGAATATGAAATTCAAGGCATCGCATCCATTATGTGACGTCATAATATGCAGTTCAAGATGCCATTACTTTATCGAAAGTTCGAAACCTTCGATTGCTTCTTTCATTTTAAGACAATTTTAATTTAGTTATTTCCTGTTTGAGTCATTTATAATATTATTATTGTCAGCATTGATGTTGATTGTGGCAAAGGCTACGCTTCTTCTTCTGCAGATCCTACCGATTCCCTTCCGCCATGTCGAAGAAACGAACATCAGCTGAATCCAATAGCGACGAAAAAGGGAATGAAGGCTCAGAATGTAAGCTAAGACAACGAAATTTCTCATATTAAGCTTTATAGTTGCTCTTTGTGTCTCAGTTTTTTTTATGAACACTTGGTAATGCTAGTCAGAACCATGTATCCAATCCTTAACACAGTTTTTATTTCTTTATGCATCTTTAGTATACACTCAAACGAAAGCACACGATACGACATGCGTGCATTATAGCCTCATAACACTAAGAAGAAGAGAAAAAGACCAGTCCCTTTAGCTATCCCCGAGGCAGCCATGAGTACGAAGTGTTAGCGACTTCATTTTCTTAGCCTCGGCATATGAGGGTGGATGGCCAGCACTCTCCCTCGCCGTCTCATCTTCCCACCGACAGCGTACGGTTAGTGTACTCATTATAGCTGAGTGGGCTAGGGGTGCAGGTGGAGCAGAAATCTCGAACCAAATTTCTGCCCTGGCGGGGATTTGAACCCCAACCTCTCGATTGACAGTCTAGCACGCCAAACACTACAGTAGGCCTACTACACTATCGAGCACCTCTGACACACACACACACACACACACACACACACACACACACACACACACACACACACACACACACACACACACACACACACACACACACACACACACACACACACACACACACACACACACACAACTAAAAGCACTAAATTAATAATATAATTTAAATATTGAACTTGGGGTAGTTGCATTTATTTCCCTTGTATTAGTATTTCAACAAGAAAACAATGGTAAACATCCAAAACTCGTCTCAGTGAGTGACAAAACAGTAATAATTAATTGTATAGCTTGACCAATAATTAGAAACACAATTAACTTACACTGAATACTGATAACATGCAATATTTTACATTTTGCCATCATTAGAACATTGTTGTTGCCATTGGTCTATTCAGACTCTTGCGACAAGCATACATTTCAGATACGTAAAACTTAGGGGCTACACCTGTTGACCAACCTCTAAAAATGTCTAATTGTTCACACGTTTTGATCAATCATAGATATATATCTATGTGATAAATAGTGTTAATCTGAAAAAAGAACAGAATAAACCTATGCGCATTGAAATATGATATTAGCAATTTTTTCACCGTACATTTGTGGACAACCCTAAACTCCATTGTGTGACGTCACAATGTATAGCTTCATGACGCATTATTCATTTAAGAGATTCGCTCGCTTCCACAAGGCCGTACACTTCAATAATTTTAATGATCTTCATTCATTCATTTCCTGACAGATAGCGGTTTTGCAATCGAACTTGAGTTTGTTATTCTCTTTAAATTTCATCAGCACTTACCGACAACTATTGGTGTTTCTTGTGGCAAGAGGTGAGGTTTGTTCTGGAGATCCTAGTGCTTCCCTTAACGCTTACGCCTTGTTGAAGAAACGAGCATAAGTTGAAGCTACTTATTACGAGCAAACAAATGAAGGCTCAGATTATAAGTTGATGCAAGGAATTTTTCAATAGTACGCTTTCTTGTTTTAGAGTTTCAATGACTCAATCGTTGTATTTATATGGTGAACAGTTGGTAATGACCGTAATATTAGTAGGGAGCGTACAGCCAAACCTTAGCACATGTTTCTCTGTTACGAATAAATTCAGTAATTAGGCCTATGTAATGCTCGTACGTGACGATCAACTCTTTGAATGACCATATTATAGCCTCAGAATACTTTATTATTAATATTAATTGATGCTAATAATTGCATTTGGAGATAATTGCCTTTGTTTCTATTGCAGCAGTATTCCAGAAAGAATAGACAAAATTTAATTCATTCACTGACTCAACGGTAAGCCACGTGGCATTCAAATGCAAGTCAGACACATCTTCTTTGGATCTAAACTCTGTGAATTGTTTTAAGTCTTACATTTCCATGCATTTCTGTATTTGGCATCATATTTTTACCCACTTAAGAGTAATTACATTTGACACAAAGACAACACTCCATATATACAAGGCGCCATATTCCAAGATAAAGACGAATTTAAACTATACAGATGTCGTGACGATCTTCCTATTTCATCGATACCTGGTTGTGTTCCTTAGTATAACCAACTTGCGTTCGTCATTTGATTTGCTTCTGTGGTCACAGTTTTCAGCATGCTGAGCGAAATGTGCGTAGCCACATTGTCGCTATGCAACGCATGCTATCTTTGGAGGAATCCGGTTAAAACTGGTTTTAAAAAGTAAATTAATGGAAATGTTTTTATGACAAATAACAGTTATCAAGAAAAATTAGAAGATCAGTACTGCTTAATTGGAAGAAAGGGATAAAAAAAAGAAAAAAGATAGCCTACTCAAATTCAAGGACGTAATATTATGCAGCATTGGCTTACAGTTTTGCACATGTAGACTAACTACAAAACTTAACAAGCTGGCCAAGTTCCACCGGAAAAATACTCAAATGAAGTCCGTGCTCCCTGAGAAAACTGCAATGACGTCCCTGGAATTGACCTCCTTCGCTGCTGAATTCCCTACTTTTTCCTTCTCTCTCACTGTGCGAGACCTCGGTATTATACTCGACCAGGAGCTTACGATATTTGATCAATAGCTGGTTTGGTTGGGGGCGCAAAAGGTACAGAAATTTTAAAATAAATGTCTGCTTTGGTGGGAATTTGAAGCCTGTACCTCTCAATGGACAATCCAGCACGATAACCACAGAACTATGGCACATCCCCATTCGAACAATATATAAGTCTGGACATGTTAAAGCTGAATATATAAGACTGGACATGTTAAAGCTCAAGCTGAAGCACATCCTGCAGATTTGCGTAAATGGTTCATCTTACCTTTATGACCTACTTTTATTGTGTCATCAGCATCACCGTCGTCATAACAATGCAATTTATAGGGTAAATTGTCATCAATGAAAATTAAAATGAATATCGTTATTGTAAACGGCTGTCTTAATACGTGCAATAGATACAGGAGGAAGAAAGATTTAATCTATATTGTTTTATTTAGCATTGCACTATGGCGATCAACCAGATTTTACTATGGTCTAATTAATAGTTATTCATTTTTTCATTATGAGTCCACTTTATCTTTCGTTTAACACAGAAAGTAATGTACACTCTGCATCCATTAGTTCGCGCTTCAGTTTTTAAGTTGAAAGTTCATTGCGCATTGTATTTGACGTTCGAAGCAACATGCATTGGGTCCCCTATAGACATTCATCCATTGTGGGGCGTGGTGGCTCAGTGGTAAGTTCGGCGCCTTGTGACCGGAGAGTTGCAGGTTCGAATCCCACTCTAGCCGCTGCGTACGGACCTTGGGCAAGTCCTTCACTCGCAATTGCTCGTGGCGCTTCGGCGTGAAAATTCCGGCACAGTATCAAATGCTGTAGTCGGGAGCGCTTCTGAGAGGTAGTTGACTTCGACAGGCGCTATAGAAATATCCGGAATAAAAATTCATAGGTTACATTTGTAATTCATAGTAGGTGCAGCACATTAAATTGAGTGTAATAGAATGGCAGCGCTTTTAGTCTTACGCATTACGAAAGATGAAGAACATCAGTTTGAACATCAATATCACCATGAATTTGTGATCTAAGGCTTCCAGTTTCTACTACTTCCGTATTCGCCAATGGCAGTCTAATAATTCTTGCAAACCAACCAAGACAGAATCCACCCATTCAGAGCGATTTTCCACCAATCAGCTGTTTCTATGGCGTCGCTCAACACGTCTGATCGTTCAGCGCATTGCTCTGTACTATGCAGCATAAGCAGGGAATGAGAGCTTTTCTCTGATGCATGTGATGAATACAATTAGCCATTCCCTCTCGAAGCATCTGGCTCCCTCTTGCTGCCCGTATTCAGCTGAAGACACTTATCCTCATCTGGTGATCTTCTCTGGGACATGCCATAAATACATCAGCGACTCTGTCGGCCCATCTCGGCTGGTTCATGGCCCTCTGGATATTGAGGGCCATGGCTGGTTCCCTTCGCCCGTTCCGCCATTTTTTCCGCTGCTTTAAAGCTTGCCTTTGTCCCCGAGGAATTTCGCAGATGATTCAATCCGTTGAAATAACTGTGTTCGTTTAATAATTCATGTAATAGACGGAATTAAAAGATTCCCGGTCTATTTTGACTTGGTGTCTTTTAGAGAACCACATTAATTTTAATCTGTTGTTTTTGTTGTTGTTGCCAGTGGAATGATCACTTGAACGTTTCCATTCACTGTCGTCGTCGTCGTCGAAGGCGGCAAAGATCCTTCGAGAGAATCGATATCAGTCGAAAGAACCGCTGTTCTCATGGCTGGATCAACGAACGACACCTGGCGACAGCTGTGCATCTCCACAATCGAAACACAAGCGTAAGAATATCAAACAATTGTAATGAAAATATGTATAACGAGTTTCTAGATGGAGTTCAGTCTTTCTAATCTGTAGAGGAAGAGGACGCAGACGCTTGGGAATCGGCCAGTATGTTCTCCGCTCAACATTTCACCATTCCTTTTCATAGACGAATAGGATGAAATGTTGAAATGGGTACTGGGTTAGCTGAGGTGACTTTAAGGTCTATCAGTAGTCTCATTCTGAAACTTTTGTTGTTCTGTTATCACTATGCACAATTTATTAAGTGATAGTCGGTCATCAGCAAAAATGCCTTCCGAAATCATGATCGGTAGAACAGAGGACATGATGTTCCAGAGGCCACAAAACAGGCCACGCAGGAGAAGCAGTCTAAGTAACTGCTATGTACAAATGTTGAAACATTCAAGCTTTGAAACATGAAGATGGAATTAGGATGGACCGATACAGAAGTCTAGGAATAAATTCTTATCATCTCTAGGCGGGATAACATAATCATGGGAACGAGGGCGAAGGGCATAGCTCCGGCTCACGTGGGTAGGAAAGAAGCGGAGGAGGACATGGGCCTCGTTTGAGAAGATAGAGCTAAAGAGGCGATTCTCGACAGACAAGACACGTTACTCGATTGTTGCATTCCCATAAGGTAGGTAACTCAGATCATGTCATGTTATGCCAGGACATGTCATGCCATGCCGTCTTGTAATGTCAACGTAATGTCATCAGGTCATGTCGTTCTGTCATGTGTAAAGTCATTTCCTCATCGTCAGGTCTTGTCATGTCATGCCGTCATCGCCATCTCTTGAAATGTCATGTCGTCTTTATATCAAATCATGTCCTCAAGTTATTATGAACTCCATCTAGAAACTCGTTATACATATTTTCATTACAATTGTTTGATATTCTTACGCTTGTGTTTCGATTGTGGAGATGCACAGGTGTCGCCAGGTGTCGCCATGAGATCAGCGGTTCTTTCGACTGATAGCGGTTCTTTCGACTGATATCGATTCTCTCGAAGGATCTTTGCCGCCTTCGACGACGACGACGACAGTGAATGGAAACGTTCAAGTGATCATTCCACTGGCAACAACAACAAAAACAACAGATTGAAATTAATGTGGTTCTCTAAAAGTCATCAAGTCAAAATAGACCGGGAATCATTTAATTCCGTCTATTAGGCCTACATGAATTATTAAACGAACACAGTCATTTCAACGGATTGAAACATAGATCAATGTTTTTATAATAATAATAATAATAATAATAATAATAATAATAATAATAATAATAATAATAATAATAATAATAATAATAATATTATCCTCCAGACAATAAATCTGCTCTTAAATAATTTTTTCCAAATCCTGAGGGATCCATGATACCTCGGGTAAAAAAAAATTAATAATAATAATAATAATAATAATAATAATGTTTGAACTGCCGCGGATAATCTTTTCTTTATTTAAGCGACTAACCACACTGCGCTGTACAGTGAACATAGGGGAGAGTTGCCATAGATCAGTGGTTTTCAACCGGGGTTCCGCGGGCGTCGTCCAGGGGTTCCGCGGCAGTTCAAAGTAAAATTTTAAAACATCAACTGAATAACTTACAAAAGGCTTAGCAATGAGCAGAATTCTCCACAGCTTTCAGCCGTTCTTGCTTGACATAATTCTTTGTTAAACCAATTAACATTATTACGTGATTGTGCATTTTATATGTCGTTATATTACATACATACCCATATATACACGAATCTACTCATGACATATAATTTGGAAGAGGCAAATGCGTCAAATGGGAATTCTCTATAGATATATTTTCCAAATGGCATTCACGCAAAATAGGCTACCACGACATTTTACCATTTGTTTTTGAACCATTTGGACGTCCTGACTCCTTTGGATCTTGACCTGGAACCGATTCGACCTCCCGCCTATCGATTTTGATTAGTCTAAGCGCCTGTGAATAAGCTGGTTCCCGCGACTTCGCTTTTCTGGGCGCTGTAGAAATCCGGAGATTACGATTACGAACAGTCTCAATAACTACTTTCCATCAGTAGGCTACCTGCTCAACAGGTAGCCTACTCGTGACTGGGTTATGGAAACCCATCTGTAGGAATTAATTCTTCTTAAGATCGGTTTACTTTGAAAGAAGAGAAGAACTCGCTGAAATAGCGACTGATGAAATGATCATATAAGTCAATATCACCAGTTGATGTCCAAAGTATTAAAATAACTGAGTAATCACCTCTTCTTGATGTCATCTTTCCGTCCAAATGTCGTCGAGTCGAAGGAAGCCAATCGCCTTCCTAAGAAAGCGACAAATGGGCCTTTTATCATTCTGTAAAACAATCCCATCCCAAGAAGGAGGAGGGGAGGAGGAGGAAGAGGAGGAGGAGGAGGAGGAGGAGAGGAGGAGGAGGAGAAGAAGAAGAAGAAGAAGAAGAAGAAGAAGAAGAAGAAGAAGAAGAAGAAGAAGAAGAAGAAGAAGAAGAAGAAGAAGAAGAAGAAGAAGAAGAAGAAGAAGAAGAAGAAGAAGCAGTCCCTTAAGCTAACTCTATTCAAGGCAGGCATTCAAAAAAGGCTTGCAGTAACTTCGAGATTTGTAGCTTACAGATCGCCAACTCGATCTGGACTTAGCAAAATTCGACAAAAATTCCTTATTTTGTGATTATACGGGTGATATAAATATGATTATTTGACATGATACCCTTCGACAAAGACTCCATCGAAACAGCCGTTGACGGAAGAATTTTGACGAAGAAGAGGAAGATTTCTGCAAATTTCTGAAAATGTTCGACTACGTTCATCGCCTTCGAGATCTGAGCTGGGATTGAAAATCTAGACAATGCGATGACGCAAGCATTACGTCATTTTGGCCTTTGTCGGTGTTTCACCGTTAGGCCGTTTCTGTATACGTGTGTAACTCCATAAGGTCCGGAGGGCTGTATTGGTAAAATTAGAGTTGAGTACACGCTACCGGTTAGTTTTCCGAAGCAAATTAGAGGTAAGTATACGCTACCGGTTAGTTTCCGAAACAACTTAGATTTTAGTACAGATATTTTGTGAGGTAAGTATACGGTCTCTAGAGGTGAGTACACGCTGTATACCCGCGTATACTCTCGACTACAGCCCTGATTAGGTCTGCCTGTTTTGTCTGTCACTTTGATACATATACGTATGCACATAATTATAGTCATATATGCAAACATATAAAATGCAGACAGACAGACCTAAACATTTCGCCATTTAGCTCAAATTGGCAAAGTTCCACGTTCCACGGTTCCAACGATTGTAATTGTCAATCTACAGCCTAAAGCGATTTCTGTCTATCTGTATATTTTTCTCTATGTCTGGGTACTTACGTATTGAAAGCCTATTTGACCAGTCGGACAGGCATACCGGCTCTGAAACAGGAATAGGGCCTAGAGACAAACACACAGATAGACATACAGATAAACAGAGATGGACGGGGATAGACTGACAGAGGATATGCGAAATACAGACAGGGCGAAAGACACATAGTTATGACTCTGTAAAACAAAGACGGTCAGACAGTATGAGAGACAAATGGCAGACATGTCCGTGTGTCAACTCGACTGATTTCAGCCGATAAATGTAATGTACAAGTTATTCTATTATTGCTCTGACCCTGGTCATTTGTCAATGAATTTGTGGGGTGATATCCTTCACCACTTCCGTCCGTCTGAATGGGCTCCTGCATAATGGCTGTCCGCGTGCGGGGGACCAAGAGCTCGGCCTGGTCAGCCGAGCGAAGAGCAGATCGCCGCAAAACCCCTGAGGTAGAGCGACACAATTCCCGCAGGTATGGGGGGCAAGTCCCTTCAGACAACGCCTAACTAGTGCAGAGACCCCGTAGGCAATGCGCAGCGGGAAAGGGAGCCAGTGCAGAACATCCCGCATATAAAGAGAAACCTGGCCAAATCTGGGGATGCGACCAATAAGACGTGCGACTGCACGCAAAACCCGATCCAAGCACCCAAGACGGGCAGCTGGGAGAAGAGCGTAAAGGGCGCTACAATAGTCCAGACGGGAAACCACAAACGCATGGACAAGGGTGGAAGCAGCCGCCTGCGTCAGAGTGCGGGAAACTACCCTTAACTGACGAAGTTGATAATAACAGTTCCGGCAAAGCAAATTAATATGTCGCATGAATGTGAGCTCTTGATCCAGAATTACACCAAGATCTTGTTGGAAATACTGCTACAAGGGAAAAAATGCAATTATGCCCAAAACAATTTACTTGCCTCAATTAGTGTATTTGTATCATGACTAAGTGTTATGAATATAAAATTGTCATGCTGATAGTATTTTCGCCAGCATTACTAACTATGCATAAATAAATAAAACTTTTCCAAGGATTATCTACATGGTTCTGACTAGCATTGCGAATTGTTCATAAAAGGAAATCGATTGGAGCAATAGTAGGGCCTATAACATTGAAAGGTAAAGCACACCAATCAAAATTTCTTTACGTTGAATTACAATCAGAGTCCACTCTTCGGTCGTTTGCTCGTCACTACTCTGGGTTCGGATGATGTTCGTTTCTTTGACATGGCGCAGAGGAAGCGGTAGGATCTGCAGAATAACAAACAACATCAATATCCGTAAGTGCTGTCTATATAGAAAGGGAATAACAAACTCAAATGCGAATACAAAAATAAACCACTTACGATAAAAAATTGTAAGCGAAACGTGAAAAATAAGTTGTAAAAATTAAAGACGCAGTTCAGATCTGAGCATGAATCTCTTAACTGAATAAATTATATATTGTGACGTCACACAATGGATTTTATGTCTATGACCATAATACCCTTTCGAAGCATAACTAGTAGGCCTACTACAGATTCGCATCATGTGGAACTGATGTCTTTTACATTTCTCTCTAAATTAAAGGCCCAAAACATTGGAATACTATTGATCCCGGCATATGTGATTCACCTTCATTAAATGCGCTTATAACTGCTTAGGTCTTCATATAAATCATTTTTGATTGACCAATATTGAATTGTTTTATGCCCTCTGTGAATGATTTTATTTTCCCACTATTAGCCTATATCTATAATAGGGCTGTTGGTTACGTATTACTGTTATAGAGAGTGACGCGGAAATTTTTCCCGCGGTTAAAAACGTTGTAAAGAATGCGGTAATTGGCGGTTTTACCGCGGTAATTGATTTACTGTCGAGGTAATACCGCGATAATGGAGAAAGAGCCGGCGATTAAACCGCGGTAATGGTAACAGGTTTTTACAGTCAGAGGCGTAACTTTAGTCTAAAAAGTGGGGGGTACCAATATTTTGGTCTAAAAAGTGGGGGTACCAATTTCTTCTCCACTTTAGCTTTTCGCATGGTGCCCATTTTGAACATATTCTCTGCCAGTATTCTCATTAATTTTGGCTCTCGGTTTACCTGTGTATCTCAGTATTTTCGCACTTTTGGTGGTGAGTGCGTTCTGAGAAGGCACAATAATAAAATATTGATTGGCATTGTTTAAAAAGTGGGGGGTACAGTACCCCCAGTCCAAAAAGTGGGGGGTACGGGTACCCCTCGTACCCCCCACAAATTGCGCCTATGTTTACAGTTTACACTAAACATTATGTGCTCAATGCTCATTGGACCGAGACAACAACTGTCGATAGCTGCTACGTAGTCAGAATTTCTGACTATTAAGTAGCAGCTACATAGAGCTATAATAGTTGTTCTGAAACCTGAACTTTTATTTCCTGAAGCTGTTAACTTGTCAGAAATAGTCAGGACCCTTTGGTTAATGCAAACTTTCGATTTAATGAGATAATCTGTTCTGTTATGTGTGGGACTGTGTGTTTTATTAATTCAATCAGCAATACAAATAGCTTTGTCAGATAATAATTTTTTTTTTAAATATTAATTGGTGAAAACTTTTGGCGGGGAATATGATGTTGCCTGCGGGGATGGGGAATGCCTGCGGGATGGGGACAAAAGATGCGGGGATGGGGCGCGGATGGAAAAGACTTACTTGTTGCGGAGTGAAATGGGGATGAAATTGTCTCCCCGCATTACTCTCTAATTACTATAATTTTCATTTCGTCTCAAATTATGTTTTAATGATTATTAACTACGGGAATGATTAGATAAGCTGCTTTAGCTTCTTCTCCTCATGAATTGACTACTTAATATTCTCAACCTTCTGTCCTTACATACTCTCTTCTAGCCATGGTATTAATTAATTCATTTTAAACAGTTGAGTATATGTCCTTTGTAACTATGTATTTAGCAATTGCTCACTGAATTGATTGTGCATTTCAATTTGATTTGATTTGGTTCGATTCAATAAACTGAACCAACTGAAGAAGAAAATGAAGTGTGGTGTCTAGTGGCACAATCATCATCGAAACCAAGCTGTAATCAGGTTGATATATTCCGATGAGTCTGCTAAGACAGAGAAACCTGTTTTCGATAAACCATATGAAAGAATGTCAGTCCTAGTTGAAACAGAGAAAAGAGATACAAAGAGATAAAGACAGAGCAAGCGAGAGAGAACTTCGAAGTGATGCAGATAAGAGAAAAGCACCAAAAAGAGGCGAGGAATAGTTATCAACACGAAATGTTAAATCGACTCAAAAAAAATCGGTCAGGTCTAAAAAATGTGAAGGAATGCACACTTTACAACGCCTAAGCCATTGTAATCAGGTCATCTTCTTGAATACTGGATCTATGACTGAGGCAGATATATCCAATCCTGTTAATTCTATTAGCATGGATGGATATCAATTCGCAATAATGTTGAATGTGAAACACTCTGTTGCTCCTTCAACAACTCAAATTGCCATTGTTCATGCAGCAACGGATGATTTTCCGTCTGCAGGAATAGTCTAAACTTAACGAATGTAAAAAATTATATATACACAATTTGTGCTAAGAAGCAAAGAAGCATGACTGAGGTTTTCCATGGGGTAACGTAGAGAGGCAGCTGCTGGTATGAAGTGCTGGCGACTACATATTATTTCTTATTCCCGGCCTGTAAAGGGTGGGTGGCCAGTCCTGCGTGTCATCGTCTGATATTCCCACCGACAGTTTTGACCAGTGTAGGCCTACACATAAATATCATAACTGTCATTAATTGAATTAGCCTAACTAGGCGCGTAAGTGGATCACAAATGTCGAGATATCTTTCTGCCTTGGTGAGTGTTGAATCCCAGATCTTGGTAGGTAGTCCAGTAACAAGTAGCTCATGAACTCGTGCACCTGTGTGAACTAAAATAAAAGCTGCAGTTTCATTGCCTCGTGCTAGCCTATAGGTTCAATAAAAGCCGACGAATTTAGCTCTTTATTCTCTAAGAGCTCATTGAAATTCGTTGAGCATAATACCTTTAAGCGAATCGTGATCTCAAAAATGAGAATCCATTTATTGACTTAGATCAATAGTTTTGTGATTCATGAGCTGTAAAAGTCCAAACATACCAGAAATGTCAAGCAAATTTCGCTTAAGTTCAAGAATTCGATGTCCAACAATAAACATAGCCTATACGTTAGTAGCACAGCTTTAAAGAACTTTTCACATGAACGTGATTCTGAAACTTGTAATAAACGTGATTTATTCAGAATTTACACAAGCGTATTAACTAAAAAAAATTCTGGCAATGACTTATGAAGAATTTTCATTCATGTGATATTTTCGGATTTTTCACATCGATCTGATTGACTAATGTCAGACATATAGAACTCATCAATCCAATTAGACCCCTACATGCTTTGGAAGTTGCATTGACCAAAGGCAGGAATAGGTTCCATGTCGAGGTGCGCTGCTACAATGCTACATGCTTGGTAACGAGATTCGTTTAGACTTCAGAGTTGTCATTGGTGATATACTCTGCGCATGTCACAGAACACGTTCGACTACTGCGTTGTTTGGACGGATTGTTTTGCAGAATTTGCAAAGTAATTTCTAACAATGTCATATTGAAGTTTACTGTTGCAGTTTGCGTATCGAACTTAACGGTCACTTCTGCTGCAGATTTTTTGCTCCCGGTGCTTCGAGGGATAGCTGGACTTGCGTCATCCAAGACATAATGAGGGACTGCTGGATGGCCGTGAAAAGTACGCTGCTACCCATCGTCACTCCACGCTATCGACTCCAGTCTCCATCTTTCAACTATGGACAGGAATCCAAGTGACTGAGCTCCATGTATGTGCATGGGCACACCATTCGTGACGTTTCTAGTTTTATGTGTATTGTTTTGCTTTCATAATGACATTTAACATCATATAAATTGGTGCAGATAGAGCATTGTGAGGTACTTCAATAGTGCTATAGCAAGTATCTGGTTACATAAATACATACAGATAGTACAGAGCACCAAATTTATGGCTATATTTTGGCAGCATGCACGGACATATTATCGCTCAACCTGTAGCTCTAATGATACACTATCGAGGGTGTGTAGAACAAGAGGCTTGTACGTCCCTCTGCCGGGCGTCTCTGAGCCTTCCAGGCAAATTACAATTACGATAAATTTCCCGCAAAAGTGGAAAGGAGAGGTTAATAACAAGTTGGGACGTGTGGAAAAGTATGTAATTTTGACAGACGTCCTAATAAATACATCATTATGAAACAAACTTCCTACCAACCAAACCACACTACATAAATATTATGATGCAGACATGTCAGACAAACTCTCAAAAACAATGTCTGGAAACAGCATACTATGATGTGTATTAAAAACAATTATAGACATTAATTGTCCAGTGTACATTTCTTAAACCAGTTTTACATTCTATATATATATATATATATATATATATATATATATATATATATATATATATATATATATATTGTATATCCAGATACTATAGACACCTATTGCAGCAACCAATTGCCTAGTCATAGGCTACAGTCCCCCCCAAAGTCCGTCTCACACCTCGCCGTGGTGGGGGGGCGTAACAGCCGAGTAGGGGATTGCCTGCTGAGGCTATGCCATCAGTGGTGAAGGTTTCTGAAGTACCACCTTGGGCGCTACGCGAGGTGGAAAGGCTCAGCAGGAACCCTGAAAAAGCTGGCTAACGTGAGCGGCGTAGAAGGCCACTACTCAAACCGCGAGGAAGGCAACGGGAAACCACCTCGGCTATTTCCCAAGACATGATATGGACAATACAAGTGCAACCCTAACTGACGTTAACGGATCCATCGGCGATAAGCAGATGGAGTCGCGCACGGCAGGAGCCACAGTGAGGCAGCTCAGGTCGTCATCAAGCGAAGTCCTCACAAACAGAACTGACGTAAACGGAGCCTTCGGCAAGAAGCTGAGGGAGCCGCGCACGGCAGGGGCCGCAGTGAGGCAGCCCAGGTCGTCATCAAGCGAAGTCCTCACAGTTAAAGTTAAGGGAAGCAACGTAGTAAGAGTGGCGACATGGAATGTGAGAACGCTGAGAAGAGCGGGGAAGTTGGAGAACGTCAAAGCAGAGATGAAGCGTTTAAAGATAAATATATTGGGAATTTGCGAAACGAGATGGCCAGGAGAAGGAGACTTTTACAGCGATGAATTTAGAGTGATACACTCAGGAAAAGAAGGAGGTCAGGGTGGGGTTGGAATAATCCTAGATAGTAGAACAGCAAAATCAGTCATTGAGATACGCTTTGAAGATGAAAGGCTTATGATGGTGAAATTGAAGGGCAAGCCAGTAGACATGGTTGTTCTACAGGTCTACATGCCAACTTCGGACTATAAAGAGGAGACAATTGAGGAAATGTACGACCAAATAGAAGAATTAATAGACAAGGAGACAAAAGGAAAGGACTACACGGTGATAATGGGAGACTGGAATGCAGTGGTAGGAGAGGGTAGGGAAGATAAGATTACGGGGAAATTTGGGCTGGGAACAAGGAATGGAAGAGGAGAAACACTCGTAGAATTCTGCAGGAGAAGGCAACTATATATTAATAACACATGGTTTGATCAGGACAAAAGGAGGAGATATACTTGGACAAGACCGGGAAACACAGGAAGATTTCAAATCGACTACATTATGACAAAGCAGAGATACTGGAATAGCGTGATCAACTCAAAAACATACCCAGGGGCGGACGTCGACTCAGACCACAACCCAGTAGTCTCGACGATTAAAATCAAACTAAAGATACTACACAAGGCAAGAACCAGCCAAAGATGGAATATCGAAAGCCTACGGGATAATAATGTGGCGATGGAGTTTATGAAGCAAACGGAGGAAAGATGGGAGAGAATACAGGCGGTGGAAGGAGAGAGCAGCTGCAATGAAAGGTGGAAGACAATGAAGAGTGTTGTGAAGGAGGCGGCTGAAACTACGATAGGAGAGATGAACAGGCAAAGGATTAGGAAACCTTGGATTACAACGGAGATGTTAGACAGAATGGAAGAGAGAAGAAAGTGGAAAAATGTGAATACAGATGAAGGAATACGTAACTACAAATCCTTAAACAACACGCTAAGAAGGGAGACAGATAAGGCTAGAGAGAATTGGTGGAGGGAGCAATGTGCAGAACTGGAACAATTGGACAAAGAAGGAAGGAGTGACTTACTATACAGGAAAGTAAGGGAAATCACCAAAAAGACCAATAGGAAGATAGCGGTTGGTATTAGGGATAAAGAAGGAAAAATTTTAAATGAGCCAACTAAAGTATGTATGAGGTGGAAAGAGTATATTGAAGAACTATATGACAAGGAAGGGAAACCAACAGAAGAGGAGAACAAGCTAGAAGTAGAGAATGATATAGAGAAGGAAGGGAGGGGGGCAGATATTATGTATGAAGAGTTTGAAAAGGCGTTAGAAGATCTGAAAAGTGGCAAGGCAGCAGGAATCGACAACATACCAGCTGAACTACTTAAAGCCATGGGACATAAGGGGAAACAGGAGCTATATGAAATCTGTAAGGAAATATACAACAAAGGGGATTGGCCGGAGGAATTCACAGAAGCAATAATAATCCCAATTGAGAAGAAAAAAGGAGCAAAAGAATGTGTAGACTTCAGGACAATAAGCCTAGTAACACATGCATCAAAGATTGTACTAAGGATGCTGACAAGAAGGATGGAATCAAAAGCAGAGGAATTCCTAGGTCCGGACCAATTCGGCTTCAGAAGGGGCCGAGGAACCAGAGATGGTATTGGCGCGCTGAGAACACTATACGAAAGAAGCTTGGAACACAACAACAGGGTGTACATTTGTTACGTGGACTATGAAAAGGCATTTGATAGAGTAAATTGGGTTAAACTGATGGAGATCTTACTAGATATAGGAGTGGACTGGAGAGACAGAAGACTGATATGGAATTTATACAACAGACAAGTAGCTTATGTGAAGATTGGAGAAAACCTATCAAATGGTTGTGTGATAGGGAGAGGGGTCAGACAGGGCTGCTCCTTGTCTCCACTGTTATTCATCATATATGACGAAGCTTTAACAAGAGAGGCGATTAGCAACGTAGAAAAAGGGGTGAAGGTTGGTGGTAAGATGATAAAGGCAATTAGATACGCGGACGATAAAGCAATTGTGTCCAACACAGAAGAGGGTCTACAGGTATTAATGGACAACCTGAATGAAGTAACTAAGAAATATGGTATGTTGATCAACGTAAAGAAGACCAAAGTAATGTGTATATCAAGAAAAAAAGTCGATAGGATGATGATAAAGATTGATGGGCAATTGGTGGAGCAGGTTAACCAGTTCAAATACCTGGGTAGTGTAATTTCAGAGGATGGATATTGCAAAACAGATATAAAGAGCAGAATAGCTCAAGGTAAGTGTGCTTTCATGGAAAAGAAAGGGATACTAACTGGAAATATGAATCTAGAACTGAAGATAAGGATGATAAAATGCTTGATCTGGACAGTTACAACATATGCAGCTGAGTGCTGGACAATGACTGGTACGGATAGGAAGAGAATAGAGGCTTTCGAAATGTGGACTTGGAGACGAATGCTGAAAATAAGCTGGAGAGACAAAGTCACAAATCAGGCAGTTTTGGAAAGGGCAGGGGTGCAGAGGGATCTACTACATTCAATAAGCAGAAGAAAACATCGGTGGCTGGGCCACACACTTAGGGGGGAGGGTATGCTGGTGACGCTGCTGGAGGGGCGTATGGAGGGGAAGACAACGAGAGGCAGAAGAAGATTAAATATGATGAGTGATCTCGATAATGGCGCTACATACGAACACACCAAAAGGAGGGCGCAGGACAGAACAGAATGGAGGAGGTCGGAGGGGAACACGAGGTCGTCCATGTCACAAACCTGCTCAACAGCAGAAGACTGAGAAGAAGGCTACAGTGAGTGTGCTTTCACACAAGTTTATGTATGCAAGAGTTCAAGCTGCACTACCATCTGCTGCTTAACAACACATCACTTTGTAGCGAGTGTATTATTAACTACCCTTTCTGCTAACAGTATCTGCATGCTGATTTAGCAAAATGTCTCTTCTGCAGAAAACTCCACATGACAAACATTGGAAAACATTTATTACCAAATAATGGAGAAATTGTTTGTCATTGAGTTCAAATCTGAAATTCTTTGCCTTGAGTGAAAAGGTCGAGGTTGATTTACACCTTGAAAGTGCAAACAATACATCAAAGTTCCATGTTTTGCCCATCTGGATTGGCCACGTTACCCTTCTTTCCAGTTCGGAACTTGGGTTTCTTCTTCCGTTTCAGGCTTGGCTCTGTGCCAGCATCGGTCAGGTTTGATGTTCCCGGCTGATGGACAGTCGATGATTTAGCTCTATCCAATGCAAGACCAGGACCTTGGTAACTGAAGAATCCAAGAAACAAATCATTTCACAGAAAACTATTTGTACTTTTACATCTGTTCCAGCCAATCACTATACTGCATTTCAAGTACGTCACAAAAGCATTGACTGTGCTAAGGTTAATTAGAAACAGACAGTCACCTGTAAGCAAATAATGCTCAGAGAAATGCAAGAGTCACAACTGGTGGGTTCTTGCACATATGCATCTTCAGTCACATGTAGCATTGACACCTGACTTATATAAAGCACTTTCGACAGGTCTTAAACAAATGTTTACATACATACATACATGGATGCATGCACGAGCTAAACTCTGTGTAGAAATTCAGCAGATTTTGATGGAACATATTTAGTTCAACTTTAGAATGTTATACATGAATTGTACAGGATCACAGTAAAGGACTCCTGCAATGAATTGCAAAAAATGCATTGTAACCTTTGGAAATCTGGGTTATAGGTTAATCCACACACAAGCAGAAACAGAAGAAGTTGTTCGAACATTAATAACTGACCCTATCAGACTAGGACTCAGCGGATCTTTGGAAAGCAGTATCGTCATTCGTGGAACGTCTCGATTAACTTTAAGTCTACAAAACAAAATGAAATAAACAGTTTAACAGCAACAGTGAAACAATATACCAGCAAAACCTTGTTAAACAAATCTGTTTTGTGGGTGCATGGTTCATAAAATAACCCAAGCTTCTCTTGAACTGGACCATCCTGGAATTACCTTCCATGGAAATATGCAAAACTGCATTCTGAAATCATAATTTGATGTACAAAAGTAAAAAACAAGAGATTCCACAATATGTTAGATGAAATCAGGCAAGATAAGACGAGATACATGAATTGTAATTTTTCTGAATGTTGTTCACAGGCACAAAACTTGAATAAAATGTAAACAAAGTGATTCATGATGCACAATAAATTTTATGAACTACAAACAGAATCATACGAAAACTGTTTATTTCATTTCAGTTAATATAGTTGGTTCAGATACCTTTCCAAATTGCCTGTTTTTGGTTCCCAGTATTCTTCAATTCTGAAAACAAAGCCATTCACAGTATTATGGATCAGATTCAGTTTGCTAATACAGTATAATCACTTCTATAGCACCATAATCATAAGCACAAGACATTAAAACTCTTTGGAATGAAAAGCTTTTTATTAGTGGCAGAGTACAGACAAGATCAACCAGGAACATTCCGTACTGGAACACATCCGGAGAAAGAAAGTCAGTTGGTTCCAAGTACATCAGCTGTCAGTCTACAAACAATGGTCAAGGCAGATCAGACTGTGACTGATGTAATAACAGTTCAGCCTGTAAATATGGCAAAATGAGTTTTTAACACAGCTTCCACACTCAGAAGATGACACAAGGGTCACAGGGTTTTTAGAGATTTGTTGTGGCTACAAAAATGGAATGCAGGAAAAGAGTTGTTTAAAACAGTCCCGTGTGTTAGACATCACTAACAACATGATGAATCATTTCGAGTTAGACTATCAAAGCGAGAATGAAATCGACTCAATTTCGTTACTATGGTAGAGTTGAATGTATCGTTACAACATGATGAAACATTTATGCGTTTACACAACAGTTTCCATCCTTCAATTTCTCCATGTGGGCTTACATGCAAAATGCATGACCTTGTAGATCAGCACATCATAATGATGGCTGATTCAGTTCCAGTAAGCTATTAAGGGCCATTAACCAACCAGCTGCACTTGCTCCAAAAGGTTTAACACCCAACAACAGTTAAATCTTTTTGATTCCATGATGTCACTGATGCCTGAGAGTGCGAAAGAGTTTTCCTAAACCAAGCTGTGAATGACAAACTTCTATGCAATATGCAGGCCAAGGTCAAGACTCCTCTAGTAGTGATTAACAACCGATGACTATAGTCTATAGTAAATGCAGTACATAACACCAAGCAACTAGTTTAAATCAAAGTATTTATTCGATGAGAGAGTGAAAGGTAGTTCAGTACCTGCTCAAATGGGCTCGGGTACCTAGGACGTTTTACCTATATTTTGATACCCCAACCAATGTGATGGTCAGCTTGGTTTGGCAGTCATGCCAGGATTCTCAGAATGAACCTGCCTATAGTAAGTATTCCAGATCAACCTTGATCCTCAAACGTTCCCCATACATGTATTTCAACAGTGCATGCACCACAGCGTACTAAGAGTAGCCCAGTTGGCATGTACCAATAACAGCACTAGACTAGAACTTACAGTCCTACTACTAAAGAGTATCATGGTTCTTCTTTAAACTAATTAATTTTTTATGGTCCAATCTTCAACTAAGGAGCATTATGGTCCTTACTAAACTAATGAATTTTATGGTTCCATCTTCAACTAATGAGTGTTTTGTTTTTAATTCATCCAATAAGATATTATCAAGAAAGAGGGGAAATCCAGCCTCAGGGGGGTCAATACGACCCTTTTGGATTGACCTTTTGACTCTTGCATCATTACTGGAAGTCTTTTTCTGAGTTTGTACTCACTGTTATTATTGTGATATTACGGTGTTGATGTGTCAATAATGGTTTACTTACTTACTTAATCAATTTCTTAATATTCATTTACAATTTTATGTAATTGCACAGCTGTATATTCTGGTATAACAAAACAGCTGTGAAATTACATACAGTTACGGTTAATGTCATCATTTACAAATAAGTATCAGAAATTACTTTAATACCTTTTGAATCGTATATCGTTAACTTGATGCAGATTCTAAACATAAAAACATTTCATTTTAATAATAATAATCTTCGTTTAATATCTTCAAACTGACAATAACGCAGTATGATTACAAATCAGTATGAACGGATGATCACAAGTTATTACAGGAGTCGAATTTAACTGTACACGGCAGCCATGCAAGGCGCCCATCATGTCCTACATCTCATTTTAACAAACGCGCCATCTCGCGAATGAAAGGCTGAGTGGACCTAAATTTGGGGAGGTAGCGGGAAGCGATCCCGCTACCTCTTGCTCTTCACGCCAGTGATGTTACCACTACAGTGATATTTTACTTCTGAAAATAATTCCTAATTCAGTTCTAATTCAGTTCTGAGCTCTTGAATTTTACTTCTAATTCTAATTTTACTTCACAAATAATTTTACTTCTAATTCCTATTTTAGTTCTCAAATAATTTTACTTCTAATTTTACTTTTCCAAATAATTATTAATTTCCGTGCTGTAAAAGTACATATGCAACGCTTGCAGAGAGAAGCACACCAAACCTGTCTCGAGAAAGAAAAAACTGTTTGAAGTAAAACAAGGGGTGAAGCTTTAGTCTAACAATGCTGGTAATTTGAATTTTGAGTCGTGTGGTTATCATTAATACGAAACGAAGAATTATCTAGTAGGCCTATCAGCGAAACCGGGCAGACCCTACTGTGTGGACAACCATATCCAAAACGCTGTACAGTCGCTGATGGAATTCATTCGAGTCAGTCGTCAAGATCTAATGCTCTTAGGCTATGCCAGCGTGTTACCATTCATCTATCCCCCTTCCAAGACTTATATTGCTTGTATTTTTCCAGCTAGTGCTGTTCCACAAATTCCATCATTTTCCTCGTTTAGTACTTGGCATGTAGGTCTGCCTTGCACATGTAGTTTCGTCGAAATGATAGGCCCTAAACCCAATCTATCTCGCTTCCTTCCGGTCAACATATTCGATAAACTCGTAATTTTACAATTTAACGATCAAACCCGAAATAAAATGGCGCATGAAACTGAGGTCGTTGGTACGCAATTAAGTGGGGACAATTATTAGACAACGAAGACCAAAGATAATAGAAATGGTATGCGCAGCGTCTTCATCTCAACCGAAGTTTTCCAATGGATTTTGTTTGGAACGCGTGCAATTTTACCGGTACTCGCCTTCGTCTCAACTTAAGCGCCACAAGAAGTAAAATGATTTTACTTCTGAAAATAATTTATAATTTCGTTCTTAATTTTAGTTCGGCAAATAATTCCTAATTCAATTCTTAATTTCGTTCTTTCTGCTGAAATAATTCCTACTTTTACTTCTAGTTTTCGTTAACGAAATCAATTATTTTTACTTCTAATTTTAGTTTTCGTTAACGAAAATATCACTGCTACTCTATGTCCAGCGTGGAATGGTATGACTTCCGACAGCTTATAACTGAGACTGTTAAGTGACTACCAAATAATTCCCTACAGTGCAATATAAAAATGGTGCTATATAACTCACTAGATTATATTATATTTTCTTTAATCAAGATGAAAGACCTGGAGTAAACAATAACCTTCAAACAGTAGATGTACAATTATACATGTACCTTCACAGGAGTTATGATGAGATCATTTTAGAATTCTTGATTAGATGACTATATCAGATTGGATGTCATCTAACTACCCAGTTCTGTGTATTCTGCGAGTTCTGTGATGTCATGCAGGTGTACACTTAAACGTAAGGCCTATCTGTTTCAACTTGACAAAACTTCTCCAAAGGATTATGATTTTGACTGTGGCTTCATGTAAAGTGACCATCATCTGATGCCTCATGCATTATGACAATGGCATTCTAGGTGTCATTAGATTCAAATGAGACCAAATGATGTTTCAAGATGTCCAACAACTCTGCATGTTTAGTTGCCATAGGTCTCTTCAGTTGGGTGGTTAACTTGCTAACCATGCTGATTGCTGACTGTGTAATGCAGTTTTGGCATGCCGTTTAATTGCACCATGTAAGTTCCTAACCATGTTTTGGCCATTACTGGTATGCAGATCAGCAAAATTTCACATATACAGGATATTGATTGATGTCATAGGCATTAGCAACAGGATCTGGCTTCCGAGGCAATCACCAAATTCAAGTGAACTTGAAAATAAGATAACAACACTACAGAAATTACCAAATGTTAGATAAGAATAATATCACAGATAATGAAACATGTAGACAAAATATACCTTTATTTTCCGTTTAATAATTTCGGCACAAGTGATGACTTTAGTTACTGCTTGTGAGCCACTTCCAGCCCATACTATTTGTTTCTTTGTTGCGTCCTGGAAAGAAAATAATTCACAAGATCTTTAGTTACCTTGCTTAAAAAGTTGTGGGTGGCCTTAAATAAGTTATTACATCAGGAGAAGGTTAATTTGTTACTGGCTGGGTGCTTGGCTACCAATAGTCCCCGGCGCCGCCGCCATCCGCCGCCGCCGCCGCTAAGCCCTCAAGTCGAAACCAGTCGCTAAGCTATCGACTGCTAGCGACTTCGTTCACTTAATATTTTGCTTGTTTCAATCGCGCTTTACAAGTAAACAATGACAGAACAGTGCTTCTACTAGTTAATAGCTGACAACATTATAATCAATATTATTGTACGCCCATGTTGTTGTCTATCAATGCAAATATACTTAAGTAGAAACTGAAACTGAAATTTCCCGTAGGCCTAACTGAAACGAAAACGGAAATTATTTCAGAACTTAAACTGTAATTAAAACTGAAATTATTCCAGAACTGAAACTTGAACTGAAATGGAAATTACGAACCCAAAACTGAATTGAACTGAAATGGAAATTACGAACCCAAAACTGAATTAAAACTTAAACTGTAATTATTTTTAAAACTGAAATATAACTGGCTTGGACAG
This sequence comes from Allolobophora icterica, assembly GCA_963556255.1. Taxonomy (NCBI): domain Eukaryota; kingdom Metazoa; phylum Annelida; class Clitellata; order Crassiclitellata; family Lumbricidae; genus Allolobophora; species Allolobophora icterica. The sequence goes on from OY744602.1 coordinate 32,387,837, forward strand.
TTGGATTTTGTGGTATGCTTCTTTCTTTTATATATATATTCAAATGCGTCACAAATTCACAATAACATTGATTTTCACAGTCATCGGTCTTCCGCTGTCAGCATTCCCACATGGAGCGGAGCCCATCCATGACCCATAATCCCATATTGGACCCGTATTGAGTTCATATGGGTGACAGGATCCCATCTAATGTCCACGGAAATGATGGCATGGTCAGTACAGTGTGCGATGATATGCATTATATTGTTAGGTAATCAGGTATATCCAATAGACATATATCTGATTACCTGAGAAGTCGATAGCAAGTCGCTAAGTCAGTCGATAAGTATAAGCGACTTAGTCAGTCGATAAGCATGCGACTTAGTCGACTGAGTCGCTAAGTCAGTCGCTAACTCATCAAGTCAGTCGTTAACTGCTTAGCGACTGACTCCGGGTACTAGCTACCAATGTGCTTACAACACCATTTGACAATCAATCCCTCAAGGGTACCATTTCTATGCTAATGACACCCAAATCTACATTTCATCTGATAAATAGCAAAACACAGTCAAAAATCACATAAAACAGCCATGGTTGGTGAAACATGCCTATTGGTGTCACCAAATATCAAATGAGTGTCATTTCAAGTCTGGTCACAGCCGCCCTTGAGCCTCCAGCAGTCTCTGATCACTGCCTACTGACCTATAACATTTTGTAACTATACTCTTTCCTGCTTATTAACAACGTTGAAAATCAAAAGATTTGGAAACATTTCATCAGAGTCTGCTTTACAGTCTTCTTTGCCACCTACCTGCAGAGTGTCTTTCCTGTGCCAAAATGTTCAATCTAGACAACTCTGTGCTCTGCTCTATCATCAACATCCTGCTTTCACCAGTCAACTGTGCTGCCTGACAACTGGCCATCTGCCGAAGTTCTCTCATAAATTGGATAATATGAGGGACTCTCTTCCAGATCCCCCATCAAGGACAGAAAGACGTTCAAGCTTCTCCTCCTGGGGCAGAACTCGGTCAGCATCACATTTTTGACATATATCAGGGAATTTTATATTCTAGTCTCAAGTCAACCTGGTCAGCAATCATTGCGCTCTGCTGCTGGGGGAGAAATTAAGGAGAACCTTCCATAAACGATCTTGAGCCCATTGTGCCTTGTCATGTCTTGGCCCTTTCTCTTGGAACAGTCTTCCACTGCACATGCACGCTCTTGCATTTGACTCTGTTTGGCAAACATTTTCAAGCTGTCTTAAAAGTGATTAATTAGATCAGTTTGATAGTCAAGCATGCACTGCCCCTGTGAGGTACTCAAAGTGCACTGTATTAAGTGTCTTGATACATACATACATACATACATACATACATACATATATTACATATGTCATACATACATACATACATACATACATACATACATACATACATACATACATACAATCATACATACATACATACATACATACATACATACACAGAGCAGTGTTAAACAAGTTTCTGGTGCAATTTAACAACATAAACAAAAAGCTTAGAAACCAAACAAGATAATTCACTAACAAACAAGTGCAAATGTGATTCCTACTTGAAATTGTTTCAGAGCAAACGCAATGAGATTTCGAATTTTGCTTCCAGCTTTGACGTTCATGTGAATTGCTCCATCTACAAGAAGATTCGGAAAGACAACTGTGTCTTCCAGCTCCTTTTCTTCTCCTTTCACATAATTTTCCACTAAAAGAAAAAAATTCTTTATAAGAAACATGGAGATCTTATCTGGCATGCACCAACACTAGATTCACATCTGACTTGTTCATCTGCAATTTTGTCACTCACACAGAGTTCAACAACTCTTGGCATAACTGTAAAAAATTGTAATCAAGAAATTTATACTGCATCACAAGTAGGAAGCTACTTCGAGGGTGCTTTGCAATGTCAGTAAACATGTGCCAAGAGTACTTTCTACCTCCTAAGTAAATGCAGGATGGATGTTTCAGACATGACACAAAGCATCTGATCACCTGTTTCTGCTTTAGTGACTCTTATAAAATTCATAATCTGCTGTCAAAATCGCTCACTGTTGACTCAACTGCAATTAACACTTTAACGACAACCTGCTGTGGTTTCCCAGTCACTTTTAGTAAACTCTCATTGTTAAAAGGTTAAACAATGGTTGCTTCTTACTGAAATAACAGTACATAACCAGGCAAAATCTTGTATGGGATCTGTTAATTCTACTATGCATGTGTAAGCAATACACCATCTCAGACTGTGTATGCAGGTATGTATCAAGACATTTTAATATTGTGAAGTGATAAGTACTTAACAAAGTGCTGCACTGATGACTGTCTAACAGATCTACACAAGTGCTTTTTAAGAAGGTTTGCAAATGTATGCTGCACAAAGTCAAAGGCCAGTAAATTAGAAAGCACGGTGATGGGCTCTAGTTGATGTGTGGCAGTGGGGCACGTGTGCATGTCGTCGTGGGTCACAGCGGACAATAGCTGTGACAGCCGATTCGAGACTGGAACACTGCACTCCCTGGAGTAAGCCAGAGCAGTACTGGCAACTGAAGCTCATGTCAGCAATATCATCTTGAATGCTCCCCAACACGAAGCCAGTGTAGATGTTGCACTACTATTGGGAGTATAATCCTTTTGGGGTCTTCTTTTGTTGTTAATGCAGATAAATTGTTGTGTTGATAAATTTTTTGCTTTGTCTTCTAATGGCTTCAATAAAGAAATGATTGACTGAGAATTGATATCAAGTACCACACAACTGGATGAAGAGCAGTGTATACTGGTAGAACTCGTACATCACTACTTGACAAAGACAATTGTTTGAAGAGGTTCGCACAGAGACAACTTACACGAAGTCAAGTGTGAAAGTTGTAATAATCCATGATCATTAACTAACAATAGTAGGATAATGGATAGTAAGTGATGGTATTGCAGTAACTGCAAGTTGAAACTAGTATTGGTAAGAGATACTTCTTTCCAAATACCACTCCTTTAACTACATCATTACACGTGTGCAACTTTACTGCTGGGTCAAAGATTTACCACAGAATTATGCTGTGGAAGATGCAGACTCTCATCTGACAAGCAGTTGACTGGTATAATTATGCACATACAAGTGTGCAAACTGGATCTTGAGAAATGCTTACTGTGGTGGAAATTGATGAAAGTTAATTCTTTCATTAGAAGTACCAAAGGCTGCTGGGAAAGTGGCCATAGGGTCTTTGGCAGCACTTAAATATGATCCGGAATATGTTTTGTTGTTGAGGTATTTAATTGGATTGCCTCAATCCTGATTGGGATACTATTACAACTCATCTTTCCAGGGGCTCATCATATACAATGATTGAAGAGGGTGATTCCGTGTCAAATCAACCAAATTTGGAACTGAAATTGACACGACCGACTTGGATTTACTTGAAATTTTGCCCACTTGTTGGGCCACATAAGATATGTATAAACCTGCAAAAAAAATTTTTTCGGTCAACTACATTCCGAGATACGGGTCGGCGAACTTTGACCCGACCCGCTCGACCTCGTACCTTTGGACGTCTGTATCTCAGCTTATATGAGAGCTAGGAAGGTGTTCTTGGTGTCATTATTCAGCTCTTTTGATGAACTATTTGGGCAAATTAATCATGACTGTTTAAAAGTTTAACATCGAAACCATATTCCACAAATTAGCACTTTAACCTTGACCTTGACCTTTTCGCAACTTTTTTAAAATCTGAAAAAATTCACACTTATACATTGAAGTGTCTTGAACATCCTCAGAAAAAATCAGAATGGGATCTCTAACGGTTTTTTTTCTATAATTTTTTTGCGTATACAGTTACGTGCAAACTTCAATATCGCTGTCTCCTTAAATTGATATCGAACATGTTCAACTTGCTACTTTTTTCTATAGTTCATTCTAGAGTGTATTACAGTATGGAAAACTTAGAAAACAGCATTTTAATGATTCACAGCATTTTAATGATTCTTTTGTTGTGAATGAATGCAACTTCATAAATCCCAACAACGCTGATATGCATGCGCAAAGCATGAAGAACAGTGGATGCGCGCCTTGCCAAACTGTCATCATTGTAAACGACAGTTTGCTAGCCTCGATCTGTTTTTTATATATACAAAGAAGTTTCACTGGCATAGCTCTTTTCAATAGTAAAAACATGTTTATAAACTTATATATGTCACAAACCTACAGCATTTATAACTATTCAAAATGAAAGTATTTTTACAAATCTTGTGATGTTCTACTGTTACCCATTACTTATTACGTGCTTAGTTCTTGTTGGACAACTTCCTGTAGCCCTCCAGCATTCCAATTTACTCTTGAAATCTAAGGTGTATTGTACACATATGCAGAATTAACACACCTCAAACAAGATTTAACGTGTAACCATTTCGTGCTTGCAAGTCAGAAGAAAGATTTCAAACAAACCATGGACTGCGTGGGTTACATTTCGATCCACCGTCACAAACCATGCAAGCATACGACTACGGTCAATGTCACTGGAGATGAAAGAATATCGTATAAAACTTGTCTGCAGGAATAACTCCTGACTGCAAAACACTGTGCGAAGCAGCGATAACTCTTCGTCGCCTGAGAATTATCTTGTCGTATCTCCACTTTTTTTCGAAAAGTAGTTAAGAGTTGATTTGTAGCAGAGTTTTTTATATCTTTCTTCAGTTTCAATGGCTAGGAGATACGATAGGTCGTTTTAAAGATATTCAACAAACTATACTGTCGTATGTCCTGTTTTCAGAAACATTTTATCGTATCTCCATGCAGCATTCATAGTGAAGCAGTCTCTGTTGTTGTATGTCCACAGAAAGCTCGTCGCTGATTGGACGCGCAGGAGATACAACAGTATAAACCTGTGCGCTTAGCTGGACTATAGTGTCGCATATCCAGACAATTAAAAGTTTTTCTTTTAAAAATCCGGACTATGTAAATGAATATTTTAACGAAAACACTCTGTAATAATTGGTCGTTGCTTAATTTAATAATATCATGTCTTTGTTTTCAGAAAGATGGTTTGTAATATTTGTAAATCCAGTTTATAAAAAATTTTCACAAATTTCAGAATAACAACTATAATTGTTAATTTTTTAAATGCAAAATCTTTATGCAATGTTGATGTTTTAATATGACGTCTGTGTGTGAACTGTAATTTGACAATGCCCTACTTATTGCATTAAATTTCTCATTTTTGCGCAAAATACGGCCCAAACTTCTACCTCGTTTATCTCGGAATTTTGGAAAATGGAGATACGCCAAGATAATTCTCAGGCGACGTCTTTCTGAGATGCGCATGTCTCGTGGTTTCAATACACTTCAACCAAACTTATTCAAAGCCTTCATAAGAAACTTCTAGCAATAAAATGCAATATTTAGCGATTCCAAGAAAATGAAAGAAATAAAATTTACTAAATATTCTGGTAAGCGTTACTGAGTCTTCTGATTCTAACGATGAAAACTGATAGCTTTCCAAAATTATAATTAAATGGAGACTTCAGTGTTTATTTTCGCAGCAACAAAATTTCAACTGGCGCTCAATAACCTCAGCATGCATAAAATTTATATAGCCCATGAATTTCTTTTACGGCAATTACTTCCGCAATGATTTATAATTTCTTATAGCGCCATTCACGTCATAACATAATTCTATAATTCCTAAATATTTTATAGAGTTTTATGTTTCATACTGTGTGCACCTTGATAAGAGTAATTCCAGTTGTGATAACATTTCAGAAGTTATCACGAGCAACAGCAGATCATTAATAAACGAAGATATAATAATCATCTAATTCAGATGTGTATATATAGTCAAAGATCTTAGAGTCGTAGACTACGACTCTAAGATCTTTGATATATAGTGCTGTCCAGCTGGGTACTGCGGGAAAAAGAACATGCACTACTGAGCATGAACATGCACTTGGGAGTATCTTCACTATTCGACCGTCTACATTTATAGTAGAAATCGCTGGGCATGGGCATAGAGAAGTACCATTTCTTGCAGAACTGGGTCTCGGCGTTTAAGGGGCTGTCGGGAAGGAGGTAGGATCGATAGTTCAAGGAGGAAGAGGAAGAGGACGAGGAGGAACAAGAGGATGAAGAGAAAGAGGAGGAACAAGAGGACGAAGAGGAAGAGGAGCCTGTGCAGACTCGAGACCGTCAGACGAGGAGTCTCCTCGTCTGACGGTCTCGAGTCTGCACAGGACTTTTGTCTAGAAAGTGGGGGGGGGGGGTATCAAATTTCGCGTCGTTTCCCTTTCAAGACTGTTAAATATAACTTATAATGGCGCCCAATGAATCTATAGTTGACGCCATTTATGCGCAATGCCGATTAATAATGATCATAGGCGTAATAGATTACGCCTATGATCATTATTAATCGTACCCCTCGTACCCCCACAGATCTGTGGGGGGTACGAGGGGTACGTACCCGTACCCCCACTTTTTGGACGGGGGTACCGTACCCCCACTTCTTGAACAATGTCAATTAATATTTTATTATTGCGCTTTCTCGGAGATCGCAGTCTTGCTTCGTGTATGTAAGAAATTGGCACTCCCCACTTTTTAGACCAAAGTTACGCCCCTGATAATGATAGGGCCTAATGATGCTGATAAAAGTAATAATAAAAATAAAAATAATGATAATAAGCGGGATAATAAATATAATAACAATAATAATTATCTATATTAATAAAGCGAGAATTCACGTGTGTGTGTGTGGTGTGTGTGTGTGTGTGTCCCTCTGTCTGTCTGTTTGACCGGGCTTAACTTCTACAATTTTGCACCTTTTCACTCGAAACCTTCACTACTGTGTCGGCCTCGGCTTCGGACACCCAGTGGAGGGGTTCGCGTCCCCCGTTTTCACTCCTACCATGGTGAAAATGCCCCAAAACTCTACCCACCCGACCGTCAATCACGCGCAAGCTCGCCTATTCCACTGCGAAGCGGTTCTATTTATGGCGCCGGTATTCCCCAACGTCATTAATAATGCGCGTAACGACACCGCGGTTCTATTTATGGCGCCGGTATTCCCCAACGTCATTAATAATGCGCATAAGTTGTTTACTTTCGCACAAAATTTAATGACGATCGATTCGAAGTATATTCATCGTTTTACAGCAAAATTTTAACACATGTATGTTCAAAGACAAAGATCTAAATTATTTACAGTATATGAAACAACCAGTCTGCTTTACTAAGGGCGAGGCCGACTACAGACCGGCAGTGAGGGCTAGATATCTGGAGTTTTCTTTAACACGCCAACGCCCGGTTCACCCTCTAAGACTGCGAAGCAGTCAGTCCACGGGAGACTGCGAAGCAGTCTCCCCCACAGGTCGCCAGACGCCACAAGGGCCTCCAAGACTGCTTCGCAGTCGCCGCCAGAGGGCGACTGCGAAGCAGTCACTCCACGGCAGAGGTCGCTAGACGCCAGAAGGCGTATACAAGACTGCGAAGCAGTCTCCGCTGTACGCCAGAAGGCGTCTACAAGACTGCGAAGCAGTCTCCTCCACAGGTCGCCACACGCCACAAGGGCCTCCAAGACTGCGAAGCAGTCGCCGCCAGAGGGCGACTGCGAAGCAGTCACTCCACGGCAGAGGTCGCTAGACGCCAGAAGGCGTCTACAAGACTGCGAAGCAGTCTCCGCCACAGGTCGCCAGACGCCACAAGGGCCTCCAAGACTGCGAAACAGTCGCCGCCAGAGGGCGACTGCCAAGATTGCCAAGCAGTCGTTGTGGTGGTGGTGGTGGTGGTGGTGGTGGTGGTGGTGGTGGTGGTGGTGGTGGTGGTGGTGGTGGTGGTGGTGGTGGTGGTGGTGGTGGTGGTGGTGGTGGTGGTGGTGGTGGTGGTGTGAAACTTATAACCCCGGGCAACGCCGGGTAATCCAGCTAGTATAATATATGATAAAAATAATAATAATAAATTTTAAATGACCAAAAATAGACGTGTTTCATTATTGAAGAGACGTGCGTTGATCATAACTGAAGTGACGTAGGCTTACAATAGGCCTTTATAATTCCCTAGATTTAAACCTAATAACAATAGACTTTTTCATATTGACATAACGTAAGAAAGGCCTTTATTCTCCAAATATAACATTACCAACAAAAGTCTATAGGCCTACTTTTTCATGATTGAAGTGACGTAACAAAGGCCTTTTTCTCTAACTCTAAAATTACCCTATTGTAGACGTGTTCCATAATCGAAATGACGTAGCCTACGTATACACAATTGCTGGTCTTTTATTCTCTAACTTTAAACTAAATAACAATAGACATTATAAGTTAAGTAAAAGGCTTTTATTCTCTAAATCCGAGATTAAAATAATAGACGTTATAACAATTGGAATGACGTAGGCCTAACATTAAGCCTCTTTTTCAAATCAAAAGTTAATAACAGTAGACTTTTTCATAGCTGAAGTGACGTAGGCCTAACAAAGGCCTTTATTCTCTAAATGTAAACTTATAATGACAATACATTTTTTCGATAACTGAAGTGGTGACGTAACGAAGGCCTTTATTGTATAAATCTAATACTACTAAATAATGTGTTTCATAATTGAAGTGACGTAATAATAATGTCTTTGGTTTTAAAATTAAAACTTATACAATCAACGTGTTTCATAATTAAGTGACGTAAAAAGGGCCTTTATTCTTAAAGTTTAAATTTACTAACAAAAAACGTGTTTCATAATTGAAATGATGTAACAATAGGCCTTTATTCCAGGGGCGTAATTTGGTCTAGAAAGTGGGAGAATACCAAATTTCGCATTGTTTTAGCTAGGCGGCTGTTAAATAGTTATCACGGCATCGTTTTTAATAATCATAAGTGAATGATGATGATGATGATGACGACGACGATGATGATAATAATAATAGCGACAATAATAATAACAATGATCGAGAGTGATGATGATGGTGATCACACTGATAATAATGCTTGGTAATTTTTTGTAATCTTGAGGGTTCCTCAGATAAAATAAAATAATAATGGGCAAAAACGATGGGTATGAAAAGTGGGGGTACGGTACCCTCCAGTCCAAAAAGTGGCAAGGGGTGCGAGTACCCCCCCCCCCGTAAATTACGCCTATGATTCAGACGCAGTGGCGGAAAAAGGTTTTTGGGGCCTTGTGCAGAGCTTCGATGATGGGCCCTTGAAGCCCCTTCGATTTGAAACAAAAAACGCTTGGCGCTTTTCCATATTTGCATATTTCACACCGTGAGAAATATGCAAATATCATAAATCGCACCCCAATTAAATAATAATTAAATAATTACATCATTTTCTCCGATTTATTTTTATAAAACATTTTTTTATTTCTCCAGGGTAGCATAAAATTGAACTAGAGATAATTAATCTAAAAACATTGTTCCATCTGCCATGACTGCTAAAATATGAATTATCCACACTTAAATTCCGTCAAATTGTGAAACATTTGGGTTGGTTGATAAAAATAAAGAAACATGTCTCTGGATTTTCCTCGCGCGAAAATACCTTCATCATTACCCACCGTGCGGAACCTGACGCGGCACTTCGAATGCAACATCGTCAGGTATCTCGTAAAATTTTAGCATTTTGTGACGGCAAACGAAAAGCTAGGAATAGCGGACTTAATTACACCCAGGGTCGACTCGGAGTAGCGTTATTCCTAGCGTAAGGCGATATAAGCGTGTGACATGCATGCCGAATTAATCCACTACTCCGGCGTAGGCCAGATTTAAGCTAGGAATAAGAATAATAATGAAATAATTACATTTTAATTATTTTATCCGATTTATTTTTATAAAACATTTTTTTATTTCTCCAGGCTAGCATAAAAAATTGAACTAGAGACCCGTCTGCCTTCTCATGCATACGGCCCCAGCTCAGCGGTTTGTGATGGTTCACAGAAATAGTAAAGTTGTGTATCATCCGCGTAGCAGTGGTGGAGGAAAAGAGTCAACTTGGTCGTCACGATGCCAATAATAATTGCACATGACTGCTTTCGCTTTGGCATAGCAGCAATGCCGCATAGTCCTCTATTTATTACTTATAATTACATATAGGCTTTGCTAAAATTATCTGAAGTTACTGTACGTAGGCCTAGTGTGTTTTATCTTGTCAATTTTGAGACTCGAGTGGATGCAAGGCTAAAGTTTCGTTGTATTATATTATAATAATATTTATTTTCCAGAACAATGCTTCATTCATTCATTCATTCATTTATATAGCGTCACTTCAAGGGAACTACTCAGAGGCGCTCCCGACTCCAGCACGGCGAAAAAGAGAAGTTTTCAGCAGTCATAGAAGGTACCAGAGGAAGACCTAGGATGTAGGCGCAGCTCAGAAGGAAGGCCATTCCATATGGTCGGGCCGACCACCGAGAAGACGCGGGTCTGCATCATAGCAGTACGGGCAAACGGGACGGAGAACATCCCCCTCCCCTCAGAGCGTAGGACTCGAGCAGTCCGAGAAGCCGACACAGGCCGGAAGAGGTCTATCAGGTATGTTGGTGCGAGACCCAGTTGACATCGCCAACCCAAGGAGGCGATCCTGTACTGAATGGGCTGTCGTACAGGGAGCCAATGCAGGACCTCCAGCATATAATTTGACACATGGCCATAATATGGTATTTGGCCAAAGAGGCGCGCAGCGGAGCGCAAGATGCGGTCAAGGCAGTTTAGGCGTGCAGAAGGGACTCAGGGAGGCCAGAATAAAGGGATAGGCAATAGCCAAGACGAGCTGTGACGACTTAAGAGTGTACAAGTGTAGTTGCTGCTGTTGCTGAGAGAGAGCGAGCGACAGTACGAAGCTGACGGAGCTGGTAAAGACAGTCGCGGCTGAGGCGACGAAGGTGTGGTGCAAAAGTTTTAAAGCCGACACAGGCCGGAAGAGGTTGATTGCTAATACTTTACATAAACACAAAGTCCGCTTATGAAACCGGGAAAAGAAAATAACGTCCTAGAGAGTGCGGGTAAAACGATTTGAGAAACTAATTTATTATAGTGCGAAGCAATATAAACAGAATGATAATTAACTAAACTGATTAATTTTTGTTAGTTGTTGGTGACAAGGTGTTGACGTGTCAGCTGTCTGGTCTCAGTGGTCAGTTTTCACATGGCAATTATTTAACAAAAATAGTTATCAAAAAGTGTCTTTAAAATGGGGGGAACAACTGTGTACTGTGTCCCCCACTGTTAAAGGTGGGGTCTTGTTCCCCTCGATTCCGTAGCGCGAATGCTTGCATGTTTAAAGCAACTGAGTGAACTCAGATGCTATTCGTGCATATATACTTAATTGTCTGTCTCGCCATGACGCTAATCTATATTGGACTATCTTAGTGTTGCTTTATGCATCTGGCCAAGTTCATGTCCTATCTGCAGGATACACTCTTAATAGCAATATCTGAAAAGCAGACAATACTGTAGCCAGAACACTGCCAGATAATTGCGAAATTGGCGACTTAATACTGCCGCAATTCTTTATGCATCTGTTCTATTCTTTATGCATTCCATATATAGGGCTTAGGCAGTTTTTCTCCACCAATAGGCCTACCGCCACTCACCCACCGTCGTCTTCCTCAGGCTCTTCTACTCATCACCCACAGGCTTTCCATTCCACATTGAATTCTCAGCTCCAAGAATTCCTACGCTAATCAATCCGATCCTCTGCCTTCTAAGCTTCCTCGTCCTCAACGAACCCGGCTTTAGCACCCCTCTCTGGTCTTTCTGACAAGCGGACTCGTGCCTCCAACGTACATCGATCTCTGATACGACGCAGTGCTCGTGAATAGGCTTGTACCCTGCACTTAGCTTTAGAGAAGAGTTTAGACTTAGAGTTTACGACTACGATTACAAATTCTTGAAGCTGGAGCGGTAAACGACAATTAACTGACGATGAAGGCAATTCTATATAATCGGCGATGTAGCCTACGTGTTTCCAACGTTCTACTTAATTTCGAGGCCACTGCATGCATACTCTGATACTCAAACGCTGGAACTAGAATTGCTATTGACTGCAGGGACGCATCTTAACTCTTCCGACCATTTCAGTGCAACAGGTTCTTCTAAATCAAGTAGATGTTCGTCTGAGTTCCGTAGAGGCCAAAAACTCAGCCTAGAGGTCATTGCCTAGAGGTCGTTGCCTGGGCTCGATTGTGTTCGCAGAACAGGTGCGCGTCAATTAAAATCCCGGCCCTCGAAATTCATCGGGAAATCTATTCACTCGTACGCGCTCACAAACACATAAATGCAAGCACTCACCAACACACACGCACACACACACACCTGCCCTCGGCTATATCGCTTGCGCGAGATAAGATAAATACTGTATTAAACCCTACCCCGTCAGACTTCTTGTTTCGTCTGCGAGAATACTGGGCTGTTAAGCCAACTGTGCGGAGACCCGATGGCGACAAAAGGCCGAGGGTCATCACACGATGGCGCCACTCGATTCGGCTGCAGCAACAGGTGCCATAGATACCGTTGCCAAGGCTAGAGCCCCACGAAATCATCGCGATGACTTTTGCAGCCATACATGCTTATATACATTTATAGGCATATACATTGTGTGCACGTATAAATTCATAAGTCTGTGTATAGCCTACGCATGCATATTCATACATAACTTATCTGTAGGCCTACTATACATGTATTACATTCTATATATGGGGTATACAGTTCCATTGGCAGTAACACTTTGCCAGTCTTTCTGTCAGTTATGCTGCATGCCTTCAGTAGCGTAAACTTGTTCTGTGAGCCTGATTAAGTAGGAATACCTTAATGGGCCCATTTGAGTGATTTGTGGTGTTGTCTGAAATTTAAGTTAGGCTACCGTCTGTCTGGCTCTTATTCGCTTTGTCATTCTCAGAAACTTCTTTCTGTTTACATGCATGCACGTCTGTCTGTCTGTCAGTCAATCCGTCTTTGCACATACACCGGTCACCCGCACCCCCATAGGCTAATTATATGTATATATAAATATAATGGTGGATACTCTGCAGTATCATAGATGTAGGCCTAACAGTGACATATGCCTACACTGCCTAGGTATGAAGATACACATTTGCAGATATAAACGCGGGGCTTATAATCCGAAGCTTTCTCGGTTTCTATCTCTCCGAAGGCTACTTCTCTAACCACGGAGGACCTACTACCAGGGGCGTCTATCCCCCCTAAGTCATTGGAGCAACTTCCCCTTTCGCCCCTCTTCTTCCCCTTCCCCTTCCTTCCCCCCTAAAATGGTGGCACACACACTGACAGATCTCCCCCTTTTTCTTGGATGGAATATTTGCTCCAAGGTTTCTATGGTGTAGACGCCCCTGCCTACTGCGAGTCATTAAAGTACTTCTGGATTTGTTCCATTCAATTGGCCTTTAGAATATTATTGTCTCAATCTAACCACAACGCGCCGTAACTCAATCGCTCTCGGAACCCATTGTCAACCCAATAATTATCGTTTCTCATGCGCCATCTCTGGACAACTGCTTGAATTGAGACAATGCTCGCCAAAGAGCTGATGTCAAACGATTAGCTTTTAATAGAGATTGGCATTCAGAAATAATCGAGTTTACGATTACGATTAATGATGGCAAGAATGTGAAGAATGTGAAGAATGTGAAGAAGATTGTTAAGAAACAGAATGCGAAGAAAGATGTGATGAGGAAGATGGCGAGGAAGGCGAATGAACAGAAATAGTAGAAGATGATGATAAAGAAGAACAAGGTAAAGAGGAGGACGAGGAGAAGTAGGAGGAGGAGGAGCAGGAGCAGGAGGAAGAAGAATGCAAAGAAGAAAAAGAACGCAAAAAAGAAGAAAAATGCTGTGAACATGCTTTCAGCATTGACACTGATTAACAGTGACGGTTCTAGAGTTTTTGGACTGGGGGAGCGGGGGGAAATTGCTTTTGGAGATAAGGAAGTTGTGTTACGAACAAATAATGTAGGCAATGTATGGCTATTAAACTTTGACTGGGGGCAGTGGGGGGGGCTAAGATATGTATGGGGGCTAAAAAACGAAGGAGCTAATTTTCCAGCTAGGGGGCTATATATCCCCTTATCCCCCGAATAAAACCGCCACTGTGATTTAAGTTTGGAGTTTAGGTTGATTAGTTTTAATAAGCACTCGAGTCTGGACGTTTGACAGCAGTGTTCCGTGTATATATGTATATATATATATGTATATATATATATATGTATATGTATATATATATATATATTTATGGCTGAACAGTGAACAGGTGTTGAGCAGTAAGCAATGCGTATTTAATTAGCATGCTGTATAGGTAGGCCTATTTGTATGTGTCGCACGTGTGGCGCGCAAGAGAATTAACTTATGGAGCGATTTGAGAGATTTGAGATAGGCCCCCTATGGATTTGTGTTGGGAGAATTTCAGAGGACATTTAAAAGTTTATTATTGGTTTTCTTGTGCGTTGAATTGAAAGAATAGATATTTGAAACGTTTTCGGACTGTGTTCATGTGAACTGAGAGCCACGCACTGCCATAGTTAAATTTATACATTACCTATAAGTATAGGTAGATTAAATAAAAAGTATAGTCGACTTCATTTTCTTAGCCTCGGCATATTAGAAAATGAAGTGGTTGAGTGACCAATTCTATCCCTCGTCGTTGGATCTTCCGCTGCATGACAGAGTCCATTCAGTGTTTGCATAATTACAGCCGATTTCGATTTAGTCCTATTCTCTCCTCTACTCTCCTCTCATCAATGCACTCTTCTTTCCCTGTCTTTCTGTCTCTGTCTGTCTGTCCCTCTTTCTTTATCGTTTTCTCCCTTTCCATCTCTCGCCTTCTGGGCTCACTCTTACGCACTTTCCCTGCGCACGTGCTGCTTAGTAACGGTTTCCTGGGAAACGAGAGCAGCCGGCGCTGGTCTGAAGCGCACGTTCTGAGCGGGAACGCATCTTGTTTTAACTAAGCGATCGGAACCCGAGCGTGGGAAGAAAACCGGGAATAACCGGGAATTATATGCACAACAACTGCAACCGATTCACCGATCACAGTCTACAAACACAGTGTAAGCTTAATTATTACTCAACAGTCAACACTACGATACACACCAAATCCCCAATAGACCCACGGGCTGTTTGGCGATTCTTTTACGTTAGTATTGGTCCTGTGTATGACGCAAGTAGGTAGGGCCTACGTTTGCACATGTATGCTTACGTACGCACGCACGCACGCACGCAGGCCTACGTATACACGCAAACCTTTATGCATGTATGTATGTAATATGTATACATATGCATGTATATGTGTAGGCCTATGTACATGTATGTATGTACGTACGTATACACGTATGTGTGTGTGCATAAGTATTTCTGTCTCAAAGAACGTATGTATGTACACATGTACGTTTGTATGTATGTATATTGTATTTATGTATGTATACATGTATGTACCTATAGGTACGCATGTATGTATGTATGTATATATTATGTATGCACCAAGACAATTAAGATGGTTGCATCTGATGAGAACAGAACGTGACAAAATGTATACGTAAGGTGAGGTATAGGCTAAGCCTTGCTAAGGTAATCAATCGCTCATTTATGCCAAACTAGTATTAGCCCATAGAGCCAAAGTGCGACCGTACGTTACTTACCGGAATAAAAATCATGGGCGGCGATCTAGGGGGACGGGGGGACATGTCCCCCCACCTTTAAGAGTGGGGGGACACTCCATGCATTTGTCCCCCCCACCTTTTGAAGAAACACCAAAAAAGGCTGAGAAATGTAATTGCGCGTGAGGGTTTTCGCAGCGTTTTCGGAGACTTTGTGACCAGACGAGGTAAAAATCGAAATTTAGAGTAGAAGTGCCCCCCAAAAAAATTAAGAGAAAGAAGAAGGAATTCGTAAAATAGTCAGTCTTGTTGTCCTCGAGACCAAGGTCTTGGTCTCGAGTGCACTCGAGTTCGTTTTTAAAAGTCTTGGTCTTGGTCTTGGTCTTGAGGTTCAAGGTCTTGGTCTTGGTCTTGGTCTTGAGGTTCAAGGTCTTGGTCTTGGTTTTGGTCTTGAGGTTCAAAGTCTTGGTCTTGGTCTCGCAAGACCAAGACCAAGACCGGCTGTCAATATGAACAGTCATTTAACAGAACTCAAGAATTCTGTATCAAGCCTGCTTGCATCATACGACCAATATCTGTGGATGGATACAAGTCATGTTGGTCAAGAAAACCCATTGGCAGCAGCAATAGTCATTCTGTATCAGACGGTATGATAAACCATGGGAAGATTTCAAAAGGACTCACTATCTGTACATTTACATCCAGTGCTTGAAAGCTAGGCTACTGTGTGTGTCAGCGACTTCAGCACCTGTAGAACCTATTTTTCACATGGCGGAATTTTTATGAGGCCCACCAGGCACGTCTTGGTCAGAAAATTCTGAGTGAATTGGTTTTTATAAAATACAAAAGGCATTTGGTATAAGAGTTTGCATGAAGGACTTTTGAATACAAATTCGGATTTCTCTGCAGTTTGCATTTAAAGTTAATTTGCTTGAATAAAATAAAAGACTCATGTTTTCATTAAAATAGCGAATATTCCGACTTGACAATTTTTAGAAGTCTTGACCTGATTTCGATTTTTTGGGTCTTGGTCTTGGTCTTGAGGTTCAAGGTCTTGGTCTTGGTCTTGGTCTCGAGGTTCAAAGTCTTGGTCTTGGTCTTGGTCTCGAGGTTCAAGGTCTTGGTCTTGGTCTTGGTCTTGAGGTTCAAGGTCTTGGTCTTGGTCTTGGTCTTGAGGTTTAAGGTCTTGACAACAAGACTGAAAATAGTGGAAAAAAAGAAATGATAGAAAATGAAAGGGTTAGATTGTTATCTGTTGGGAGAGGAGGGAAGTAGTAAAACGTGGTGAATGACTTTTAAAAAAAAGAAAAAAAGGTCATCAGAGCTTTTTTCGGAGATGAAATGGAAAATTTTCGGAGAAAAATTGGTGAAAGAGATAAAGTGGCAGAAAAAAATTTGTTGTGGGACAAGATTTTCCCGAAAACGGTCGTCGACGAGATCGTGGCCGACTTCCCCCCCCCACCTCTCAGACAAGATCGACGCCACTGATAAAAATAATAATAATAAATTTGATATGACCAAAAATAGACGTGTTTCATTATTGAAGAGACGTGCGCCGATCATAATTGAAGTGGTGTAACACTATAGGCCTTTATTCCCTAGATTTAAACCTTATAACAAATTACCAATAGACTTTTTAATATCGACGTGACAAAAGATTCAGATTCAGATTGTTTTATTGATCACCATGTAAGAAAATACATTTCTAGACAGTCACATAGGTCCTACGTAATAATAAAATAATGATATTAATGAATAAAAAGGCCTTTATTCTCTAAATATAAAATTACAAACAATGGACATGTTTCACAATTGAAATAGCGTGACAATAGGCCTTTATTCTCTAAATTTAAACTTAATAATATTAATAGACTTTTTCATAATTGAAGTGACGTAACAAAGGCCTCTTTCTCTAACTCTAAAATTACCATATTACACGTGTTCCATAATCGAAATGACGTGGCCTACGTAACAATTGCTAGTCTTTTATTCTCTAACTTTAAACTAAATAACATTAATAGACTTTTTCAGTTAAGTAATGAAACCAAGGCTTCAATTCTATAAATCCTAGATTTAAAATAATAGACGTTAGGCCTATAACAATCGGAATGACATAATAATAAGCCTCTATTTTCTAAATTTAAAGTTAATAACAGTAGACTTTTTCATAGCTGAAGTGACGTACTAGGCTTAACAAAGGCCTTTATTATCTAAATGTAAACTTATAATGACAATACACCTTTCGATAATTGAAGTGGTGACGTAACGAAGGTCTTCATTGTATCTATCTAAAATCTATACATAATATCCATATAGCGTCCGTCTGTCGGAGGACGCTACGTCACTAACGGTTTCTGGAATCTATTGTGAAACAGAAACCGTTTGTGACGTCAGTACTGCCGTCTTGACGACGGCGATCAGAGCATTTTAACCAACGACATAATTACATAGGCCTACAGCCCTACACTGCCGTCATAATATGACGGGCAAATATACTAGTTACTAAATAATGTGTTTCGTAATTGAAGTGACGTAATAATATGCCTTTGGTTTTAAAATTAAAACTTATACAATCAACGTGTTTCATAATTAAAGGAACGTAAAAAGGGCCTTTATTCTTAAAATTTAAATTTACTAACAAAAAACGTGTTTCATAGCCTAATGGAAATGATGTAACAATAGGCCTTTAATCCAGGGGCGTAACTTTGGTCTAGAAAGTGGGGGATACCAAATTTCGCATGGGTTTAGCTGGGCGGCTGTTAAATAATTATAGCGGCATCGTTTTTACCCTCCACTCCAAAAAGCGGCAGTACACCCGTACGAGTACCCCTAGTACCCCCCTCCCGGGAAATTACGCCTATGATTCAGACGGCACGATATGCAATAAGTCTGCGGCCTTGCCGTTCGTTGATTTTCTGAAATCGTCAATTCGACGGATTTTGCTGCCTCTGAAGGCCTACAGAGTTTGCAAAAAAATTAATATTTAGTTACAGGTAGCTCAAGGACCCTACATGTAGTGTTTAGCCATGTAGCGTAGGCCCAGGGTGAGAATTGTCGGGGAGGTTGGGGGTTCAACCCCCAGTCTTTCTTTGAACCCCATAGTAAAGTCTTCATTGCACACCCCAACTCCACATGAATCAAAGTCTAACTCCCCAGTCTTTTTTCTACAATTCTCATACTGCGTAGGCCTAATTGATTGAAGTAAAACTTTGTTGGTCATCAGTTTCACTAAGTCATGCATAAAATAAAGCTGCAAAGAAAACGACTGCTTTACAGACTCAAACCAATGCAGAACAGTTTTTAAAATCAAACTATAGGCCTACATTCCATAGGTTCGTTGATTTTCTCGCATCGAAAAAGTTTTCCCGATTCTGTTCGATTAGGCTAATTGAAGCGCCTACTGCAACCATTCTTCGCTCTTAAAGCTCCGTGTCTTGTATCAGCGTTGTAAATACCTTTCTGATCCACCTTACCACGAACTCAACAAGAGTCTTCTTCCGTTGAACCGTCGCCAAGTCAACTTCTATGCATTAAAATTAATGGGTCGTTTGCTCATCCTTTCTCTCTTGATGCTTTCAGCATGGCCCGTTTTGTCGTCAAGTCTACCGCATCAAAGAGTCTGAGAAGGTTCAAATCCTCGGAAAGGTACCACAGGCGCCAAGCTAGCTTGCATGAAGTAGCTGCTCGGGTAAGGGGTATATAGTCGGGTCATTATACGAAAAAACCCACATAACCCCCAAAAAATTGATACAAAAGGTTTTTCAATTGATTTTGTTACTATTTGGCATGCTAATTAACATACTAAAAGTCTACTCTGTTCTGACCACTGGAAAAGGGTTAATAAGTTGCTGCAGGAGGGGCAGGTCAGTCGTAGTTGATTTGGAAGCCACAGCTGCCAGGAACCAGAACTTGATGTAAACGTTTGCTTTCAGGCCTCATATTGTGTTGTGCACAGTTTCAATCACACCTTGGCCAATGATCAGTACCTGGGGTTGCGGCCTATCTTTGGAATTACGGACGTTGTCTCTTACATTAGTAGGTCTACATAGCAAATGTTGACCCCCCCCCTTGAGCCACCTCTAATCTGATTAAAATTTGACAGAAAAATGTTTTTAAAACTAAAATGAAACCACTTGAGAGGTTGAGATTTACAAATGTCGAATATGAGAAAATAAGGGCCACCCTAGGCCTTATCAGTGTTAAGTATTAGTTAAATAGTACATTCTATTTAAATAGCATTTAAATAGTTCATAGCTATTTACATCACTATTTAAAGTAGTTATGTAAAAAGACCTGGTGAAATAGTAGGCCTGTTTAAATATTATTTGCTTATTTACTATTTATTAGTACAACATAAATAGTAAATCACCAGTATGCAGAGAATAAATTTAAATTGACTTCTGTAATTAGGCCTACTTACTTATCAACTTTAAGTTCTTTAACTTTAGTTAATATATATATATATATACATATATATATGTGTATATATATATATATATATATATTACCTCTTTCTTTATAAACCCTAACCATTGAGGTTACTTAAGGTTACTTAAGGTTAGCCAGAACTATAATTAACTGACTGTTAATACATTAAAAAAAACTTCAAGCTTTCCAAACAATAAACTGTAGCCTAACTGAAACCGAAAACAGCTAGTAGCCAGGTGTTAGCTGGTGATATTTGCAATAGTCCACAACTTTTACTATTTGTACTACCCATGACTACTATGTACTGGGCCTTGGTTACGTGCATACATACATAATCATGTATTTAGTATTTACATATATAGTTGCATACATAGGCTAACAAGCCTTACATACATGCATACATGCATAAAACATGTTTAATACATAAACAACCTGTTGTTAGCTTTTGAGTAATGCTTTATAATTTTTCAAGTTTCCAATAAACATTTTCACACACGCCGAGGCTAAGAAAATGAAGTCGCCTACACTACGTTTCATTCTTCCTCATGACTGCCTGTCGGCTCTAACTGAACGGAATGCTATTCTTCCTCTTCTTCTTAATTAACTTAAGCTATAGATAGGCCTATCAAGCGGCCGGGAAAATGAAACTTGATCCACTGCCTCATTCAACTCACTTTGTCCGACAAATGTCAGAAATCACGGTCTCAACGTAACTTGCTGACAGAGACCTTCGTACGTACGAAGCCCACGGCCGCCGCCGCCGCCGCCGCACAACGATCAACCAACAACCGACAGACTGACAGACCCACCGACACACCAACCGACTGACACACCAACCGACAGACACACCAACCGACCGACCGAGCAGTGTATTGTTTATAGCAGAGCGGCTGCCAGAGGTCATAGAGGTGCTTTTCAGCTCTCCCCGTCTTCCATACGTTCCCGCCTTACCGTTCTCTGAATCGGCGAGGCAAGCGGACCGCGTAGGATATATAGTATGTGCGTACGTACTCACGCGGGGACGCGATAGTTCCCGGATATTTCGTGTTTTTGAACGGGCAACTGCGGAAGCACCTATAGGAGGGAATATATCTCTGTTGCATGCGAGTTTTTTCCAGGGGAAGCGGCGAATCGCGCTTTTCCGTCTTCGCATTTCTTTTGGCAAGCTCCCAGCTGAATCGAGACCAGCAGCGGAGATGCTCTGTGTACAGCCGCATTTCATAACTGTGGTCAACCACTGTCGCGGCGCGCCAGTTTATAATCGAGCCGTATTTCATCATCTTCATGTGTTTTGTTGACTTTCTGGCAGAAGTTTAAAGATATTATTTCATACTCAGGGTTGGAAATATTTTCTTGCGGTATATGGGCCTAGAGCCCTAGAGCAAAGATTAAACGGACGCAGTGCAGTGCATAGGCCTTATTTGGCCTAGAAATTTAATTTAAGTTAGGCCGCCAACTATTGTTGAATCTTAGCAAGGTTTTTACACTGCAGAAGACTCCCTTAAATCGGGCATTACGCGAAGTGTGAAACGGTTACCGATGGAATAACAGACCGTTGCTAAGAAGAAATGTTTATCTAAGGATTGTAAAATCATACATCATTTCAGAATTAGCAGTAGGTGCTACTTGTAACGCTAAGTTTCGCATATTGCACGAGGATACGACTTAGAAATGTTATGTGCGGAAAAGTTGTTTGCAGGCTGAAGAGAATAGTTATTAGGGTTGCGTATTTCGAGACGACGAGACGTGTGTGCAGACGTTGCGTTGTTTGTTTATTGAACTGGATGCGATTAGAAGACGTTAATGACGGATGTCGAGCGGTGGTGTGCTGCTGCCTCTGGTCTAGAGATTTAACGGATAAGTTGTTTTGATGAGCCGTTAAGTTAGCGAGATGGCAGCCAGCAACGATGCAGCTTACCCAGATAATGATGGCCTCGGATAAACACTTTAAGGGAATGTCACACACCGTGGAAGGGTGGAGGAAGCTACTGTCAGCGTCTGGATTTAAAATTTCCTGTCTGACTGGGCACCATGCCAACCGGGCGACTCCAGTTGGGTAATGATGCTGGTTTCAATAACAGATGTTCCTATTTGAAGGCTTTAGTGCGACTTGCTCAGAAATGTGGAAAGGCATTGCATATATAATCTCCAGCATTGGGATACTTCTCGTTGATATTTTTAACCAGATGGAACGTGTAAGCCAAAAAATGAAGTGATCAGGTTTAACGGAAACTCGGCAGCAACTTCAGTTTTCATTGTACGGTGTTTTCCAGCTGGAAGTTCCGTGAAGCTTTGTGTGCAGCACAGCGTGTAACGCATCTTAGTATACACGGAACACACGTCATTTACAATTGTGGTCATGATGTGAACTGACTGTTTATCAGATTGATCGTGGTTACCTTTGGTGACGATGGAACAAACTGTACCAGGTGTTCTTTTAATGATTGTCAGACAAAGGCTTTTCACTGTGGGACTCTTTCTACTGTGCATTGAGATGTTCTTTACTGTCAGCAGTTTGAGAGTTGGCTTTTGGAGCTACACAGCAACTGATGACTATGCTACATTCCAGCAGGTAACTGTTGATGCAGAAACAGGAAACGTGTTTGCTGCCAGCAGAAACTCCATCTTCAAGTTCAGCGGTTTGCTCAAACTTGTCACCCAGTTAAAAACAGGGCCAGTTCTCGACGACTTGCGCTGCCATCCAAATGATGTGGACTGCAGCCGAGGAAAGATGATGGATAACAATGCAAAAATTCTCGAAATCGACCCTTCTTTAAACTGTCTTCTCTTCTGTGGCAGCATTCAGCAGGGATTATGCTCAGCACTCTCACTGAACAATCTCACACTGAGAAAATTTGATACAGCGAACCCCGCAAACTTTGTGGGTGGCGAGGAGACAGTGTATGCATTCTATGCCTCCAGTTTTCAAAACAGTTTGTCGCTGTTTGTCGCTCGAACGTACGATGGCAGGCCTCTACATTTCTCAATTAAAGCAATATCTGCATTGTCATTACATGAAATACCCAATTCGTCGATCTGGTTACAATCGGCAGCATCTCTTGACTTTGAACTGTCGGCTAAGTCTCAGTACATCGTTCGATATATCTACGGCTTCACACATGGTGGTTTTGTGTACTTTGTGACCGTGCAGCGTGAGTCAATGGTTGACGAGCACTCTTCTGAGACAAGACTAGTCAGATTCTGCCAAAATGACTCCAACTTCTACTCGTACACGGAGGTGACACTCACCTGTCGTATGAAGAACTCGGTTGCAACATTTCTAAATGTCGCACAGGCTGCGGTATTTGCTCCGGTGGGAAAGGATTTCTCCAAACGTTTTGGACTTCCAGAGGATGAGGTGGCTCTCTACGTCCTGATGGCAAGGAGTAGA
Source organism: Allolobophora icterica (assembly GCA_963556255.1). Classification (NCBI taxonomy): domain Eukaryota; kingdom Metazoa; phylum Annelida; class Clitellata; order Crassiclitellata; family Lumbricidae; genus Allolobophora; species Allolobophora icterica. The sequence goes on from OY744602.1 coordinate 32,411,229, forward strand.
GAGAAAAGCTGGCAGCCGGATGCCAGCTACGGATCAGGTGTGTGTTTGTACACCTTGACAGACATTCGTAAGGCCTTTACAAAAGCTCAACAAGATTGCTATCGTGGATATGGTCGCCTGCTCCCATGGATAACTTACATGGAGCCAAGATGCTCAAGCAATGTGAGTTCAAACTTTCTGCCTTATTTGTTTTCGTCATATAGCTCTGCACATTTTTGAAAACAGAAGGTAATTTGGTCTCATGATCATTTTCCAGCAATCAAACGTTCTTTAACAGTAGCAACTGCCTGGAGTGATTTTTAAATGGAATGAGGTTATTTTTTATTGTTCTCTTTTTGTACTGTTTTCTGTTTGCATTGTCTGTCATTTGTATTGTGTCAGTGTCTCATGACAACATATCAGCTTTAAATGAAAAGCCAGACTGACATTTTTCTGAGGGTCTTTCATTACTGAGGAGACTAATTTTCAGTAGCAATGTATGTATGACATTGTGTTTATGTATGTATGTATTGGTATGTAAGTACAGGTACATGGTGTCCGGAGGGGGTAAGGGGGTATTTGCCCCCTTGGATTTTGAAAATATTTTTAAATTAAATTTTTCAATTTTTATGATTATTCCAACAGTCCTGACATGATTTTCAATTCTAAAAAACACTTATTTATTGAGGTAAGTCAGCTATTCTATGTAAAAAAAACGTCATTTTGCCACCCACAACAAAAATTTTGCCCTCTTACAAAATTTTGCCCCCCTGGAAATTTTTGACCCCACCCCCTGGAAAAATTCCTGCGGACGCCCATGTACAGGTATGCATGTGTAAAGGTATGTATTTGTATGCATGAACAAGGACAGTTGTGCATGATTTTAAGAACCTTGCATAATTGCCAAAAGGCTTCAGAAGTGCAGGTACTTTTAGTCTAGCCTTACCAGGTGGTCAGAGTGGTCGACTGGATAGATGCCGAGATAAGAGGCCGACCAGAGTTGTGACCCTGGATGAGCAATTCCGCTGCCACAGTTGTGGCAGTGAGTCGAAAGTGAGTCAACCGTCTTGCTTTGTCAGTCAGTTCCAAGACTGCTCCTCATGTCCAGTCATTACAAGCCTTTGTGAGTTGATGGACATGTGTTAACCAGGGACGGTATATGGCCGATCATTCCTATAATGGGATCCAGGTTTCCTGCTCTGTTGATACCGATGGCTCGAAACAACAGACACTAACGTAGCACAAACAACACTCATAGAAATCAACATCTGGCAAGAAGGCACAATGATTGTGAAGTGTCTGGCAGTAAAGTACAATGATTGCCATTAAAAGTCATGTAATGAGCTTGAGAGTGTGGTGACATAATGATATTCGTGTTTATTGACAAACTCACTGACAAACCTCAGTAAGCAGCATTGAAGTATCTATGACTAAGAACCTAAAAGACTGCTGTATTGGATCAAACACTATACCATGAGCTACAGAGAAGTGACTGCCAGTCCAGCTCATAAGTCCAGTACCTGGTAAGCCCTCAAGTAAGAATAGGAAATGAAGGAACAATTCAGACTCAACAGCATTGAGCAAGGAAACCTTTCATCTGAAGGTAAGTTTAATGGTACTTCAGCATTTCTGTATCGTGTCTAAATGCATATGCGTGTGAATTAATTTAGCATCTTTCAGAGGATCATAAAAGGTGCTACATAAATGTTCAGACACATGTTCGATTTGTGCTGCTTGCACGTGAGTGCGGCATTTGAAACCGTGGATCACGATGTCGTGTTGACCAGGTGAAGCACCTCATATGGAATTGTTGCTTGTAGGACAATCACTGTAGTGACTTTGCTCATTCTTGAATGTGCAGACAATGATGATAGCCATTGGCATGGACAACACAGTTACATACTGAATAGATTTAAAACTTTTGAGGAGCAGCAGTTGGCCTTTTTTAGCATTTAGGTAAAGCTGGCTAATACCAAGTTGCAGTTATTGCTCCATCTATCCTTACTGGCCACACTAATCTGTGTTAGCAGACATTAGTTTTGAGAGCATTGTGTAGATTGACTAGGACACAGGCTGAGTGAGTCAGGAGTAGATTCACCTGTCTTGAAACTAATGTCTGAAACCAGCAGGACACTGAGATTCACAGATATCAACCATCTACAGGTGTAGTCACTTTGACCTTATATAGCCAGACATTATTGCAGCCTTTTGAAGTACTTAATCAGTTTGAGTGCCTCTTATTAGTTTCTTCTGAGGAGGTAATAAAAAATGTATGATTACATTGTGCAATTTACAATTACTAAGAATTAGGTGAATGTTCTCTGACGGCATACAGTATAGGTCTGTGAATGTTCTAGCCACACTGGTTTCTGCTCGTAGGAGACACTGCATTTAAGAGAGGAGTCATCTTTTTTCCCACTATCTTTCCACTTGAATCTCTTCACTTGATTTGCTCATCTGCGTAAATCCGTGCGGTGCTTTTTCCAATTCATTTGTTCTGACCTTCTAGTCTTTATTCAGGACTCAGTCTTCTGCTTTGTCTTTTACAGGTTTCTTGTTTTGTCATGCCACCCTTTGTTTCCATGTTGATCTCTTACATTGTCATTGTATGTGCACATGTATATCTCTAGGTTGTTGTTCTTGTGTCATTGTGTATCTGCGGCTTCCTCAATCTCTCCCACTCGATCTGTGTGCCTGCACTCTCAGTTCACTCACTCGTCTAAGCTTACCAGTTACGGTTGGTGTCTACACGTACACCATCTTTCTGAACTATCTTTCACGCATTATAACATTATAACATGTTTCTGTCAAAAGCAATCCCGAGGGTGGTTCAGTGACAGATTGTGGAATGGTATGGTAAATATAATGAATGCAAAATAAGGCAAGTTAGGGCAAGATAAGGTAAATCAGATAATATAAGACTTTGTAACACCAGCAATTCAACTGGGTAAGCCTTTCTTTGTATACTGCAGTTTGACACTGAACTGCTCAACAATCAAATACAATTAAATTGCAACTATTGGATGCATATACAGCTGTAAAAAGTGTAGCTATTTTAAGCATTTGCTGAACATTGAAATTGGATCATCCTACCAAATTGTTGTTTAAATAATAATCTTACGGATCTGGCTAATATACAGGAAGTTCTGAAACCAATGCTGAACATGACCTTACTTGTAAACGGTGATTGATATTTAATCATGTACTTATCTGAATTAGTAGAACTCTTATCTTGATTGATTTAAACCACCAGAATTAGGGTTTTATCAGAGGATAATAGGCTAGGAATGGAAAGATAATGGGGTGTCAATTTGATCATTACCAGTTTTCCTAGAGGGTAAGGAAGTAGAGCCGGTCTTTCTTCAGGGCTTGTGTTGGGGTCAATGGTAACATGACACCCCACACAGCACCCAAGTCCTGAGCAGATGAGGGTCTGTTTTCTTTCTACTGTCCTCTTCTCCTGCTTTGAGAGTGTCTTCCTTGAAGTTTGGTTTCCGGAAGGGCAGAGTGACAAGTACCCCATCCATAAAACTGTCTCAAAGCTGAACAATGAATGCACTTGTTTGCTTCAGTTCAAGCTAAACCTCAGTTAGAGTAGTTTGTGTGTTGATCGGCAGAGTTGTGTCTTTTTATTGACATGTTTTTTGTGTGTTTGTAGTGCCTTTGTCAGGTGCTTAAAAGGCACGATATATAAATAGACAGATACATGAATACAGACAAGAGTTTATGCTTCTGAGTTCCGTTACATGTATGTGTTCAGGTCCGCCTTTGTGTTTTTGTGTATGTGTGTTTGTCTCTGTGTGTGTCTCTGAGTATGTCTCTGTGTTTGTGTTTCTGTTTATCTCTGTGTCTGTGTCTGTGTGTCTCTGTGTGTCTCACTGCTTCTGTGTGTTTCTCTGTGTGTGTCTCTGTGTATGTCTCTGTGTGTGTCTCTGTGTGTGTCTCACTGTCTCTGTGTGTGTATCTGGTTGTGTGTGTCTCTCTGTATCTCTGTGTGTATCTTTGTGTGTGTCTCTGTGTGTCTCTGACTCTCTGTGTGTGTCTCTGTGTATGTCTCTGAGTGTGCCTCTGTGTGTGTCTCTGTGTGTGTTCTGTGTGTGTCTCTGTGTATGTCTCTGAGTATGTCTCTTTGTGTGTATATGTGTGTGTGTCTCTCTGTATCTCTGTGTGTATGTCTGTGTGTGTCACTGTGTGTGTCTCTGACTCTCTATGTGTGTCTCTGTGTGTCTCTGTGTGTGTCTCTGTGTGTGTCTCTATGTATGTCTCTGAGTGTGCCTCTATGTGTGTCTCTGTGTGTGTCTCTGTTTGTGTCTCACTGTCTCTGAGTGTGCCTCTGCGTGTGTGTCTCTGTATCTCTGTGTGTATCTCTGTGTGTGTCTCTGTGTGTGCCTCTGTGTATGTCTCTGAGTTGAGTATGTCTCTGTGTGTGCCTCTGCGTATGTGTCTCTCTGTATCTCTGTGTGTATCTCTGTGTGTGTCTGTGTGTGTGTCTCTGACTCTCTATGTGTGTCTCTGTGTGTGTCTCTGTGTATGTCTCTGAGTGTGCCTCTATGTGTGTCTCTGTGTGTGTCTCTGTTTGTGTTTCACTGTCTCTGAGTGTGCCTCTGCGTGTGTGTCTCTGTATCTCTGTGTGTATCTCTGTGTGTGTCTCTGTGTGTGCCTCTGTGTATGTCTGTGTGTGACTCTGTGTGTGCCTCTGCGTGTGTGTCTCTCTGTATCTCTGTGTGTGTCTGTGTGTGCCTCTGACTCTCTATGTGTGTCTCTGTGTGTGTCTCTATGTATGTCTCTGAGTGTGCCTCTATGTGTGTCTCTGTGTGTCTCTGTTTGTGTCTCACTGTCTCTGAGTGTGCCTCTGCGTGTGTGTCTCTCTGTATCTCTGTGTGTATCTCTGTGTGTGTGTGTCTGTGTGTGTATCTCTGAGTATGTCTCTGAGTGTGTCTCTGTGTGTATCTGTGTGTATCTCTGAGTGTGTCTCTTTGTGTGTCTCTGTGTGTGTCTCTGTGTCAAACTGTGTTTCTTTAAGTTACATGAACTTGTATTTGTTCAATGGTGTATTTGTGTATTTAAATGTGTGCTTTAGAGTAATATCTAAAAGCTGCAGACTCTAATGTAACCATACCTTATCTTATCTGATCTTACCGTATTTTAGCTTACCTCAGTCTACTTTTACATTGTCATTATGTTCTTGTGTGATGCTTTCTTTACCTTAGGGTTAAATGTACACTGATGAGGTACAGAAAGGTAAGGTAAGGTAACGAGGTTACCTTGAAGTGGCACTATGTAAATTTACAATTACGATTATGGTTACACTGTCATAAATTACCATACCATATGCAATGCAAAACAACTCCATAAACAGAGGGCATAAAAATGTAATGAAAGAGCGATTACTTGACTAATTCTACTGTACTTCATCTTGCTTCAGCATACCTTACTTACCCGTAATCTTTACCTTAACCATTCTTTACCTTACCCATTCTGATCTTACCTTATGTTGTTGCATGTTACTTTACAATATTCTTACCATATCATATCTTAGGTTACGTTAAAATGCCAACATTAGTTTTGCATGTTATTGTTAGCAATATCATTTGCTAACTTGGTTATCTGTGCCTGTTATTGCCAGTGATGTTTGTTGATCACTTTTGTTGCTCTTGTTTACCGTATTATTTTATTTATCTGTTTGCCAGCCTACAATTGCTGCCAAGATGGATGATGATTTTTGTGGTATGCCACTGAACGTCGGCATTGGAAGCAGGTATCCACTGTCGACGGATACGAACTTCACAACGGACAGCTACCTGGGAACCTCGCTGGCAGTCATATTTCATCAGGGAAAGACCATAGCCATTATTGGTACCAGCAATGGCAGTTTAATGAAGGTAATTCACAGGATATCTGCATTCCTTGCAGCTGCCCGCATTTCATCGGAATTACTGGTATATGTCAGTGGTTAACAGGAATTCCTGGTATTCACTGAATTTCTATTAGAATTCCTGGCGTCTGTTAGCGTTTTATCAGAAATCCTGGTACATGTATCTGTAGCTGTTTTAGAAACATTTTCAGTGTTTATCCTTGTTTTATCAGAATTCATGGTATTTATAAATGAGGAATTACATTATCTTACGCCTACTTTAGCTATTGATCAGTATTTCATTGGAATTTTTGGCTTCTGTCAGTGTTTATCAGAAATCTCAGTAATTGTCAGTATCTTATCATAATCCTTGTTATCAGTGAATGAAGAGTTCCCTTGCCTTATTTCTTACCTTATCCAGCTGTTGAATTGCTGCTATCATGTTCTCGCTGAAGGTTGAAAAATCCAGGACACTGTTTTTGATGTTGAACGTCAGAGATAAGCGATTATCCTAGTGTTCCTTATTAGTAGCCCAAAATTTACATGGTTACAGATCTAATTAGGAGACTTTTATTACACCATTACAAATGACTTAGAAAGTAAGTGGCTATATGATAAGTAGGGCCTAAGGCACAAGCATGTAGAATGATTAAATAAATTACAATAGAAACAAATATAATTGTTGGGCATGCAAAACTAAATATAAAAATAGCCATACAAGTCAATCAATCAATCAATCAATCAACGTATTTATTGTCAGCCTTTGTGAACCAATACATTTCAACAACAAAAAAGATACAGCAAAGGAAAATTAGTAACAAGCACTGGTACATAGGCAGCCAATAGGGCCCCAGAAGGGATAGCAATCCCGCTTAAGGAGGGACCCCAATTACCAAACAGATAATTTATGACGGTACGGACAATAACAGAAACACTTTAATGCAGATTACTGAAAAACTTACAAATGCTTAACTATTAATCTTAACTTTTACGAACAGCTGTTTAGCCAACAAGCGACAATTTACTTCGCATTTATTAAGTGCAAGCGCAACAGTTTTTTAAATATTTGTAGATTAGGTGCATTTTTAATATTTAGAGGAAGTGGGTTCCAGATTAAAGGACCCATAAACCTTATAGAGAACCTTCGAACACTTAAGCGCGCGTATATATTACGATACATTTTAGAATTTCTAGTGTTGTGTGAGTGAATTTCAATGCCCTGCTGAAAGAAACTTCGATAAATATTGGGAAGAAGATTATTGTTGTATCGATAAAAAAAAGTCACACACCTGAAACATTTTAATCTGATGAAGCTTAAGGATGTGGAGCTCAAGAAACAAGGAACCAGTATGGGATCCACGAGGAACTCTAGCAATTATTCGTACAGCTCTTTTCTGCAATATTACTAATTACAAGTGTTCACATAACTACTTTTTAAATGTTTATTTCTAACAGTTGGTAGCATAAAATGGTGTGCTCTGTTGTGAAGAGAGTACTTGTCCTGACGAAGAGGGAGCATAAGCTGATGAAGGCATTGGGCTGTGTTGGGTTACTGTTGTCTATGCATTTATTAAGTGCTACTATCTATGTAATGACCAAGCATGAATCAATGGTGCTGAGCAGTTGTGAGTTATGGACTTGCTTAAGGTCCCTACACAGTAACTGTCTCAGGGGAGGCTCGAGCCCATACTATCTGCATTACCTGGTTAAGGGCTCTAACAGATCGGCTACAGTGTCCCAAACAGTTGGCTACCAAGTTTTCAGTGCCTGATCCAAAGCTTGGGAATTCACTGCCCTGCTCTATGCATTCTCTTAGTTGTTTAATCTCATTCAGGACCAATCTGTATCAACTTGCTTAACCACCATAACTAACTTTTGGTTTCCATGATCCATCAGATTACGAGTTTTTGACTTGAAGTGACCATTGACTGAGCATTTTGATGATGTTGTTATAGAACTTAATGGATTAGATTAGATTAGATTAGATTAGATTAGATTCCACTGTGTCGATTTCAAGACCACACATTGCAGAAATAACTGATTGTTTCAGAGCATGCAGAATTCCTTAGTTGTACTTCTTTGAAACGAACCGTTTACGATCAAGTAGGTCTTAAGGTAAGGGAATTCGGCAGACTGAGTGGATCGTCCTAGAGTACTTTAGAAACGAGGAAAAACAAGGCAGCAAATAGCATCGAAACTGCGAGTGCACTCAGGTGGCTGACGGAACATCAATATTGTGGTCTTTCAAGGGAAAATATTTCCATAGTCGCTGTCAAAGTCTTCTTCACTACCTTGCTGATAGCACCGGCTTCATCAAGCCGCTGGCGTGGCTGGAAATTAACACCAGCTGATCCGGGCCCCGGCAGCTGATCTATATTTTGCTGGCCATCATTCGGCAGCTGGAGGAAGATAGGCCTCTGCCTGCAGCAGCAACAGCATTCTCGTTCCCAGGCACTTCTTGGCAGAGTCCCAGCACATCAGGTGTGAAAAGCCGAAAATCCTTGACAGTGCCCCGGGTGCTTTTTTCTCAGGCTGCGATTGCATCTCCGCTTGCCCCGTCTTTGTGAAGTAAGGTAAGGTAAGGTAAAGTTATGTTCGATACGGTAAGGTAAGGTTAGGTAAGATGAGAGTAAGTTAAAAGTAAGGAAATGTATATGGTACAGCAAATTTACATTAAAGTTAGGTTAGGTTTTTTAGGTAAGGTAAAGCGTGATAAGGTATTTTTGTATGTTCAAGAACTCAAAATAGCTCCTTTTAAGTATAAACAAAACATGCTGACTGCTTAGTCTTGATCAGGTATGGTCCAAGTCAGCCATGAGTAGTCCCCCTTCCTACACAAATCCCATCCTCCTTTCCAGAGAGTATTTTGATTACTAATGATGCCTAGAACTGTTCAACATGTTAGCTTAGTGGGATGGAGTTGAATGTTTGGTTTGCGAAGAAGGGTTGGGAAGCTGCCTGTTGAATTGTCAGAGCACGTGTTCTACTAGGTGTATGTTTCTTGTGCCTCTGAGCTGTTGGCCGATGCACTAGGTTATTGCCGCTTAATGTGGCATGTTAGGTAACTGCTATCCGGTTGTTTTTGCCACAAGAGGTCAGTATGCCACTTGCAGATAGTGTTACAACCGCTCGGTTCATTAGTTACTGCAGTTGGCTACTTATTTATATACTACCTTTCCAGAACCTCTCACGGTGATGTCAGTCAATTACATTAACCTGCAGGGAATGTCAATCAACTACTAGAATCAAGTACCTAAATCTTGTAGGCTTATGAGTTAATCAATTAGTCTGATAGGTTTTTCATTCAATTAAATGAATCTTCAAGGCTTTCTTGTTTATTAAATCAATCTTCAAAGCTTTCCATTCAGTTTAGTGAATTTTCAAGGCTTTTCGGTGTATTAAACGAATCTTCAAGGCTTTCCATTCAACTAAATGAATCTTCAAGGCCTTCCATTGAATTAAATGAATCTTCAAGGCTTTCTATTCAGCTAAATGAATCTTCAAGGCTATCTTGTAAATTAAATGAATATTCAAGGCTTTCTATTCAATTAAATGTATCTTCAAGGCTTTCATGTCAATTAAATGAATCATCAAGGCTTTATTGCAAATAAACTGAATCATCAAGGCTTTCTTGTCAATTAAATAACTCATCAAGACTTTCTTGTAAATAATGAATCTTCAAGGCTTTCTACTAAAGTAGATGAATCTTCAGGTCTTTCTGCTCAATTAAGTGAATCTTCAAGGCTATCCATAACATCTATAACATAAATCTTCAATGCCTTGTCAATTAAATGAATCATCTAGACTTTCTTGTAAATTAAATGAATCTTCAAGGCTTTCCATTCAATTAAATAAACTTCAAAGCTTTCTTGTCAGCTAAATGAATCATCAAGGCTTTCATATAAATTAAATGAATCTTGAAGACTATTAAAGTTATTGAATCTTCAAGTCTTTCTGTTAAATTAAGTGAATCTTCAAGGCTTTCTTGTCATTCAAATAAGTCTTCAAGGCTTTCTTGTCAATTAAATGAATCTTCAAGGCGTTCTATTAAAGTAAATGAATCTTCAAGTCTTTCTGTTCAATTAAGTGAATCTTCAGAGCTTTCGTGTCTATTAAATGAACCTTCAAGGCTTTCTTTTAAATTAAATGAATCTTCAAGGCTTTCCATTCAATTAAATAAACTTCAAAGCTTTCTTGTCAATTAATAGAATCATCAAGGCTTTCTTGTAAATTATATGAATCTTCAAGGCTTTCTATTAAAGTAAATGAATCTTCAAGTCTTTCTGTGCAATTAAGAGAATCTTCAAGGCTTTCTTATCTATTAAATGAATCTTCAAGGCTTTCCTGACTACTAAATAGTCTTCAAGCCTTTCCATGCTTACTGAATATAGGAACACCTGGCAGCTAAGGGAACTTCTGGCATGCGTGAAAATGGTTTTCTTTGTTGACTTGAACAGCTGAGTGGAAACATTGGAAGTGCATTGGAATCTGACTTTTGGAATACCAGGAAAAGAGGAATGGATCATCCTGGAGCTCTGTCAGAGATGTCAGAAGCATCAGCAATGACTCAGAAATGATTAAGTGTCAGACGTGACAGAACTGTCTGAGCTGAAAGCACCATGGAATATAAACATAGATTTTTGGGCATTTGGGAAACAATGTCAGAAAAAGAAAGCAGTTTGAAAGATTTTGACTAAATGGACATTTTGTAAAGTCTGTGTAATTGTATGACTACCTGTGTGTATGTATGTACTGTATTGCCTGTATATCTGTATTTTGTATGCATGCATGTATCTTGTATTTATAGTGCTCTTTTAACCACTTTAAGACCCTTGCAAAACATGCTAAGCCTAATTGTGTAGACTTGATCTTGTTTGGTCCAAGCCAGTGTTAGGTAGTACAGCTTAGTAAAGTATCCAGACTTTCAGCAGTCCTGCAAGGACAGTCTTGCTGAGTAGTCCAGGTACATCAGAATAAAGGAGTGAATAAGAACCTTAAGTGTGTCAAAGGATGAATTCACTGTTTGGCTCTGATCTTATGCAGTATGGGATAAAGGATACCTTCAGAGGGATTTGACACACCTGTCCATGAATAAGTCTTCATCTAGAAGCACTTCAAACAACAATGCTTCCCAACTTTGGAATGCTGCCATTGTTGCTTCCCTGTTGGTTCTTGCACATGCCTGACTTGTGTCATGTCATGTGAATCCTGTCTTTTGTTGGGTTAAACCTCAGCCATTTTGGAAACATCCAGTTGGGCACTTTCAGCACGATTACCTGAATTTTGGACGCACAGATAGGTAGCACTTCAAGTACCACTGGTTTTTATCAGGGCACTGGTGAACCCTGCAGAGTGGCCCTAAAACAAGACGAATTAGAGTGGCCCAAGGACTGAATCTCGTGGAACATCCAATGTATTGAGTGCCCCTACTGTGTTGGCCAAAGTTCTGGCTATATAGAAAATGCCACCCTCACTTTTGCAGGACTGTGAGCAGCACAACATGGTTATGTATCTGAAAATTTATGTAACACCCTTTATGAACCTCTGATAGGTGCTAAATTAATTATCATACATGTGCGTACAGTACTTATATAAAAATACCATACAACTTTCCTTCATATGAAGTGTTTCCACGCTGAATGTTTTTGAATCGGATTGTTCCTACATTTCCTGTTCTTAGGTGTTATTTGATGGACTGAACTCAAGGGCTTACCAGGTACTGGACTTAGGAGCTGGGCTGAAAAATCGTTTCCCTGTTGCTGCTGATATGGCTTTTGATCCAACACAGGAACATTTGTACGTTCTAACTGGACCGAGGGTGAGTTATCATACATTACAACTCATTGCAAGACTTGCTAATGTAATAGAAGGTAAGGTATTTATGGTAAAGTTATCAATGACAGTACTTAGAGTAATTGCTTGCATATTACAGTTGAAGAATGCAGGAAGGTGGTTTTGTGTTTTGGTTGATTTTGAAATCTTAAATAAATTTAGTTAATTTTCTCAGATTCTGGTTTCAGTGAAGTAAATTAACTGTCAAGCCATTAAATTTAAGTTGTTTGGATTTCAGGTAGGTACTTTGTTTTATTGAACTTTGGCATGTCGAACTTCCGGTTATATCGAATAACCGTTGATGGAGTTGCCACAACCAATGCAAACACATATGAACATAATTCTGATTTATTGTAATGGTATATATCGAAGTTCTGCATCTTGTGAAGGGAATTTCAGTCCTTATTAAACTCAGTGATGGGCAATAGTTAACTAAAAAGTTGCTAACTATTAGTTTAACTAAAAAATTTTAGTTAAGGAAGAAGTTTAACTAAAAAAAATTGTTTAGTTAAAACCATAGTTTAACTAAAAAAAATTTAGTTGCTAACTAAAAAGTTTAACTAAAAAAATCAGCAATATGCAACTATTTTTCCACAGTGAACATTGAACACTGTCAGCAAAAAAACATGTTAACACTGCATGGTTTTATCATTTACAGCCTGTGTCTTCAATTTCATACACTACTTACAGTGCACATGTAACTCTATGCCAGAACAGTACACATTGCATAGTTTGAAAGTGAAATTGTCATTGACGCTTTGCATTATTACAGTTCACTTAACGTCTTTAATTGCGAAAATGTTTGTCGTAAATAGTTGGAAAATAATTGGAAAAAGTTTAACTACTTTTTTTTAGTTTAGTTAACTAATTTCCAAAATCAGTTGCCAACTTTAGTTTAACTACTTTTTTTTAATTGGAAAATAGTTTTAGTTTAACTAAAAAAAATAGTTTAGTGCCCATCACTGATTAAACTATCAACTACCAGGTATGTGGAAGTTACAGGGATGGTGCTTCTTCCCAACTGACTCCAGGCATGAGACAGAGATGCTGCCCTGTGTGTCTGGGTTACAGGAAGGGATCAGTCAATTTAAGGTTATAGGTACCCCAATATCACTGTAATTTGAGTGTAACATGTAGCTCCTCTGTATGCTTCAACGCCAGTGTTATTTCTCATTTGTAAATTGTCTCATTTCCACATTCAGGAGAATGGTGACATTTATGGAAGTAGATGCTATGTTCACACAGTTACCATATATGAATGTTGCTGGGTAATGCACTCATTTCCAGCAACCTTGATTGTTGAAACTTGCTTCTATTTGGATTCACAAGAGCAAATTTGTTAAAGTTGCAGAATTCAGAACCCATTAGCTGTGACTATTCAGATACTTCTAAATATGATCACATTGCCCCAGTCTTTAAGTCACTGCATTGGCTCCCTGTTGACTAGAGAATTTTAAAATTGGTGTAATTGCCCATAAGAAAGTTAAAGAAACTGCCATGTGGTCAACCACAGAACCTTCACTATATGAACACTTCTCAGACTTTTCATCACTGCATTGTTATTAGAATGGCACTGTACATGTTCTGACAGAAAATTATAATTATAATGTTGTAGCTATCAATGACAGTACTTAGAGTATGGGTCTGGGAATCGAAAGATATGTGGCTGATAAATAAGAACTGGACAACCTCATGATGATGATGATGATGATGATGATTATGATGACGACGACGACGATGATGATCTTTAGGCTGCATGCCTTTAGGTGTTGGTTTTTGGGATGTTCATTTAGAGAAATAACTAAGCCATTGAGATGTGACTGAACCTGGGAAAACTTCCCACTGGGAGGAAGGAAACAGGAGATGTGCCATTAGTCACATTTGGTGATAGGCGATTTATTGTTTGCCTTCTCTCCGCTTGGACTCCAAGACGGAGGTCATGTGACGCACAGTTGGTTCTATCATTCTTACACTGCTTAACCTTTGGCTGGATTTTAATGAGGATTTCCTGGGTGGAGAGGCAGAGATCACAGCCCAAAATGGCTGGCTGGCTGGCGTCTCCATGACCTGAAAACCCTCATTCCTTCCCCTCCCAGAACCGCCCAGGCACCAGTCATCTGGAGAAGACATCTGATTTGGCAAACTCATTCAGGGTTTTTGATTTTAAACTCTTTGAATTTTTGTTTTTACCGGAAGTGATAATCCCTTTGCTGTCTTCCTCTCTTCCCCCTCAATCGTCCTGTGGATTCCGAGTTCCTACAGTTCTGTTCCCACTTGGTGACAGACCAGGAGTCGTTTCCTTTGGCTGGTGCTAATGCATCTCCCGAGACAACAGCTGGCCTTACAGCTACCTGTTTTCGTAACCTAATATCATAGACAAGATAGGTACGGCCTTCAGTCTTCCTGCTCTTCAGCGATTCCTGCTTCTCCTTAGCAGACTCACAGAAAGACTTTAACTCTGTTTCAGATTAAAAGATCTTTGTAACTCACTGGGTCTCGTTCTATGTCATAGGTCAATGTCGTTGAGGAAACGCTTTAGGCATCAACAAACTATGGTAATACTACTTCCTGTTGTGAAGGCCTTTCTTTCAACAAACCATGGTACAGAGTGGAAGACCATGAATGGCACAAAGTATAACCAATGAATTTAAATACATGTACAATGAATGGAGTGAAATACCATGAAGGAATTTAAATACATGTACAGTGATTCGAGTTAAATACTGTTTGTGAATTTAGAACTAGCAGTGAGTGAAGTAAGACTAAATGATTTAAATAAAATACAATGAGTGGAGCTAAACACAATGAAGGAAAATGAATTGAATCAAATAAAATGAAAACAACACACCATACATATTATGTAGTGAATGAAATAAAAACACGAAGGGAGTCAACTAAATGAAGGAAATTAGATGCTATGAGATTAGACGGAGTGTAGATGGACTTAAATTCAAGAGGAGGCAACTCGGGAAGACAGTCAGGTGTGGTAGGAGAGCGGAGGTATAACCCTCGGAAAACTTTTTAAGTCTAAAAAAGTAAGAGGAGGCTCAATAGCTCAAAAGACAAACTTAGTGATGTCAGAACATTTTCATCTAAATACTGCAAAGGCAACTTTTTGGTTGGCCATTAGTATACAGTTATGTCCATGGCTTTCTGGGGGGGAGGGTACTTTAATGTCTGCAGAAAGTACAGGTGAACCTTATTACAAGGAATCCATTAATAGACACAATAGAAGCATTGTGTTATAAGGAATTTGGGATTATGTGCCTGACCGTCTGATATTAGGATTCTTGTTAATGACACCTGTGTAACAAGAAGACTCTAGTATACTTTTGAGTTGTAGCTATTTGATTCATTGAGTTGCTAGTTTAAGGAAACCAGTTTTCAGTAGCAGGAACCAATAAATCTTAATTATTTTTTTATCACTTGTCAATAGGATGACATTTCTCCTCAACAGCTGTGGTTTATGAAACAGTAAACAAATGTGGAGGTAATGGCTTTTGAACTACCAGACTGTGCTCAAGCTCATGTAATGGCATCTGAGCACTTGCTGATAGCTGTTCATTTGGGTCCTGTAATAATTGCCATGATGGCGTATTTACCGGTACCTTAAGAAAGTGCAGTAAATTTATCATACATTTATTTTAAATTCCAAATATCGGGTATTTAAATTTGTTGTAAATTAATGCTAGATACTTTATAAATTTACACAAATAAGAAATTATCAATCCTCGTCCTGATTCTGTACATCCTTGATGCGGCCGATCTGACCAAGATCATTTCCCCTCTTGGCGCCCGGGTTCATGCCACCCGACCTGACACACTGGCTCTTGTGTCCAAGATGCAGGTAACAGCTATGAAAGTTCATACCTGGATGTCTTCAAATCGGCTCAGACTTATCCCCGGAAGGAACCGGGCACAAGACAAGCACGCGCAAGGATTGACAGGGAAGCAATAATGGCGGAATTTTCAGATTAGGCAGTGGACCTGGAGTGCTTCTGGATGAAGACCAATTAAAGGAGGTACATTTCAGCTCGCTCTACAGGTCCTATTTTATCAAATAGGCCTACGTCAAATTATCATTTGGGGTACAGTCATACGGCAAAATTTGTCATTCGCTGCTGCTGCGACTCTATTCCACTCGTTGATCCTGACGTGCCTGGACTACTGCAACTCTCTTCTCGTAGGTCTGCTGAAACTCCGCATACGACAGCTTCAGTCCGTCAACAACTTAATTGTTGCTAACCTGACAAACTTCTCGCATGTTTTAAGCTACATGCGAGAGAAGCTGCACTGGCTTCCGGTTGAGGACAGGAGTACCTACAAAATTCTCATAGGAAGAACTTCGATAGTCGGTGCGGCACCATACAATGACATCATATAGAAATGCTACTCTTTGCTCCTATCCTGTGAATGCCTATCACTGTGCCGGTCAGTCATTTCCAGTGTGTCGGAGTATATTCAGTTTCTCTGTGATACTATAGACTGCAGTACGTGATTGTCACTTCGATCGCGCCACCCCTTCGCCCACCCTTTCACTACAATCGCCCTTCCCACTCAATCGCCCTCTTCTACTCCGACTGTCTCTTTCCACTCGATCTTTCCACCGTTTCAATCTCCCCTCCCCTCTGACATCCCAGTCTCATCCTACCGCCCATTAGGCCCTATACCACTAGTTCGTTTCCCCAACTCCATTAGCTCTTCCCTGTGATCGCACCCTCCCTCCAACTGTCCTCGTTCCATTTGATCGTATCCAAATCTCTCCGACCGCCTTCTCCGCGTGGAACAGCCCCTCGATTCACTCGATGTTGCCAAGCATTTCAACCTGAACAGTAAGATGAAGAACGTAGCAAGGTATAATTGCGCTTTGTGCCCAGCGTAAATATAGCCCCACCCCCAAGTAACCTAACCAAAATAACGACCAAATTTGCCTGCACTGTCAGATATCTATTAATATATATAGGCCCTACATTTTAATTTGTTGTTACTTAATTTTATTACATTTATTTAATTTGAAATTGATATTACCATATAGGCCTAATTCAAGATAAAGTACATGTAGACCTAATTAGTTTAATAATTTAATCATTCCGTCTCAAAATTTGCGCCTTCCTCTCGATTTGCGCCCTGTTCCATGGCACCGCTGGAACACCCCTCGCTACGGCACTGAATATGATTAGGCCTATCTACCGACTGATTTACGTTTCGGAATTTTCATCGCTTTGCCAGAGGAGTGGCTTATCGCCTCCTGCTGCAAGTGATGCGGCTAGAGCATCACTGCGGGGATAAATTCTGGTGCCTGTGGGAATTCTAGGCACCTGGATACATTCTGCACCTCCGACAGGCAAAGATATAGTGCAGGAAGACAATCAATTTAGTGAGGGAACCTGACAGATTGTACCCCAGTGATACTGGGGGGGGGGGTAGTACCCGGAGTCAGTCGCTAAGGAGTTAGCGACTGACTTGATGAGTTAGCGACTGACTTAGCGACGTAGTCGACTAAGTCGCATGCTTATCGACTGACTAAGTCGCTTAGACTTATCGACTGACTTAGCGACTTGCTATCGACTTCTCAGGTACTCAGGTATGTCTATTGGACATACCTGATTACCTAACAATATACCAGTAATGCGTTTTACCGCATACTGTAGGCCTACTGACCGTGCCATCATTTCCGTGGGCATTAGTTGGGACCCATATAGGCTCTACACGGGTCCAATATGGGAGTATGGGCTCCGCTTCATGTGTGCATGCTGACCGATGACTGAAACTTAATGTTAATGTGAATTCGTGAAATTGAGCGCTTGATAAATCGAATGAAACGAGGAGGATTTATAGTAGTACCCGATCTTACGGCCAACCATTTGGCCGAAACTGCTGATGCGTGCCTCTTTCAGAATCACGTACTTCGGCACTAATTCCCAGTGTGTGAGAGTTGAAGTAAAAAACCTGGGGATTTTAGACTTTGATCCATGGGGAGTTGAATATTTTTTCGTATTTTGCAAGCTGATGTCAGCGAAATTTGAAAGCAGAAGATTTCAACACTAGCAGTTTTGCAAGTCAAACTCGAATCAAGATCAATTCCTTTGATGAGAAAATTCAAAAATGCATACATGATACACCATGGAAATTTCTCCATTTTGTCAGAGATTCGGAATAAAATAATGCTAAATCACACCAGCACAACTTCGGGGTTGGAAACGACCCCCTGGGTATGAATGAAGACAGCTGTGGGGTCCTAAGAAAGACTCGGGGGTTGAACTCCCAACCCTCCCGACAATTCTCACCTTATTCCCCCTCTTTGTGATCGTCAACACCATCTTCGTAACAGAACACTACCACAAAAGATAACAACTATACCCCCGTATTCTCTATAAGAATTCTTACTAATGAGACAAACTCGTTCTCTTATAATGTACCAAGTTGCGGCATGTCAGCTTGTTTTCCTCAACAATCGAATGTTGCATTGTATTGTATAGTAAGTCTCTGTAAGTGCTGCCCCTGTCCTGCTGCTGATGTCCGCATCAAATCTAAACTTGGAAACCGCGATTAAAACAACAGGCAAAATATTAAGTGAACGAAGTCGCTAGCAGTCGATAGCTTAGCGACTGGTTTCGACTTGAGGGCATAGCGGCGGCGGATGGCGGCGGCGCCGGAGACTGGGGGGGGGGACGGAGCCGACCTAGGAAGCATTGACAAGACGGGGAACAGAGGAATGGATTCCTAAACACAGTTTCCGGCGTGATGCATACATATAGAGCCTACGTCTCAGCAGACGCGGGGACAGAGGATAGGGAAGAGGGAGACACGTGACGATTCGTGGGAACTTTGGTTGTTGGCTGGTAGTGGGCGTAGCGTCACCGTCAGCCTTTGTGTAGCCTTGGGGACCGGCTGCAACCAATCAGCCGAGTATTAGGCCTACTACGCAACATTCCTCGGTTACTATAGTTACTACGACCACAGATGTACGCCTGGCGAGCGAAATGCCAACATCGTTCCACTACCCTGCACGCTGCCTTCCTTCTTCCAGGGCAGTAAGAACATGTAAACACCGGCAGCCTCAGCAGCTGTGGTAGCGGTAGTCGCTTGATTGATTGACTCCATATATTCCGTAGCGCAAAGTTGCCGCCCCGTTTTATTTATACATCCGCTTGTGGGTACGCTTTAGCGGACATGGGTCGAGCAAAGGGTTCCGTTTACGGTATGGGTACTTAAGAAGATTCGTTCGTTAATGACAGAATGAAGGAGCCGGTCGATGGATCACGAATAGAGGGAGGAAAGGAGAGGAAGAGGTTGTTAGATGAATGTCGTTGCTCTATTTGCCCTTCAGCTGAAAGATAAATGTAAATGCACACGGTTTTCTATAGCGACCACATGTCCTCATCTGTGGTCATTTCTCAATGAACTAATCCCAGAACCGCGCTAACGAAGGCTAAAATTGACGCAGGCGTTGCTATAGTAGTAGCAAAATACAGTCATTTTAGCATCCAGCTGACATCTTTTTCAGCTACTCTAGCAAGCAGTTTTTCTCTTCGTTAGCATTCTAGGTTTGTAGTTCAACGATTGCGGGTCCGATCCGCCTGAGTGGACTATCCGTGTAAAGACCCTGCATGGCAAGACTAGTGGCACTCTTGTCTTTGTCCCCAGGCAGTTGAATTTGGTGGCAGCGCAAGCTTGGCAGTAAACGGCACGTAGTGCTGTGCACGCTGGCCCCGTGTGGTGCAGCGCATTGGGGTTTATCGGCGCCAGCTCAAGAATCTTAAGTTTAAAAACGTGGAACATGTAAGCTATTCTGTTTACGCTTAATGTAGGCCTATTAGCAGGGCCACACGTATTAGATAGGCTAACTAATGTTAGCGCTAGACAACTTCCACAATTGACCACGAAAAGTGAATCCACAAAAGACCAAAAATAACGGATAGTAAAAATTGAAAGAATCAGTCATGCGTTAGGGTTAGCCTACACTAAACTACAGTCGATGTGCTTATCACCAGAAATTGATGCCTTTGAGCATTCTGGCCACATTACAGCATGCTGTTAAAATACATTAATTTTGAAAGAAAGATGTCCTCTGACTGTAGGCGCATGTGCACAAGAAGTCGAAATTTCCGACGTCGACGCCAGATACTACAAACATTCGCTGCAATCTCGCTCTGGGTTCCGGGCTGGTGACCGACCGACCAGTGGGATTGATAAGGCCTTGAAAGTGGTAGAGGTGGCATCGGCGGTGGCTGGCTCAGGTGTGTCGGAACCTGTTCTCACTGGAACATGTTTTACCGGTTGTAGTTTGATTCATGGACGGCAGATGGTGGAGTACGAATATAGCTAATGGTCTGGCTAGCGAGGGAGAGAGCGAGGGGGAGGAGCTGAAACCCCGCGCGACTGGGGCTTCGAGCCTCGGGAGCCGTGCACGTGCGAGGCCGCTTTTGCTGGCGCCTGGCTGCGGAGCTTGAGATATACCTGGCCTTGAGATAACTAACTGTTTACCTGGGCTGCTGCTGCAGATGATGATGATGACGACGACGACGACGATGATGATGATGATGTAAATTACTTACTACAACTTATGCCTGGATTCGTATTGGAAGCAACCACGGGGGAGGCTTACCTGAAGCGTAGGCCTACAACTCGAGAGTGCCTGGGAGGATCTCGTAAACACTAGAGCGGAAGGGGTAAAGAGAGTTGAGAGGGAGGGTAAGTAGACTGGGAAGGGGTGGCTGGAACGAGGAGGAGAAACTGAGAAGGGGTGGTGGAGGGATGGAGGAATGGTGAGGAATCTGGGAAGTGGTGCCGGAGGTGGCTGGAGCCAGGAGGGAGGGTAGAGTAACTTGGGAAGGGTTGCTGTAAGTGGCTGGAAGTTCCCCACCCTTTCGGCGCGGATAAGAATTGGCGCGAAGCAGGAGGAGGCAGCTGTCGGGAGACGGAGACGGGAGTAGTTGTGCAACAGTCTTTCATGTTGACTGGCAACTTTGTTCTTCGCGCAGCCAAAGAATTACGAAATAAATGCGTAAACACTCGACTTCGTCGCATACACAAACACGACGAGTAGTTCCATGTCCGTCCCGAATACGCTCTGGTTACAGGCCGAGCGATGTTAATGTGCTTTTCCGTGTTCCCCTTAGTCGATCCGAGTATGCTCGAGGTATGCTCAAAATGGATGTGGAGTACATCTGCATTCAAACTCTTTGATGTGGGGAGTTTAACTCTCGATCAGGCCCAGTTTAGTGACCCTATCTCGTCAGGTCATTCTGGATGACGTAGCCTGTTTGAAATTGGGAAGCATGGGCAGTTGATGGATTGATAATTTTAATGGTGGGGGGGTGGGTGGGAAGCAACTGTAGTTTAGCACTAATGGTATTGGTACCTTTATCACAGCTATTATCACCATTAGTACAGTGGTGGTTATGATGATAATGGTGATGACATTTGGGTGATGATGGCGACAAAGATCATTGATAATGGTGATGATGATGATTTTGAAGATGATGCTGCTGATGATGATTTTGAAGATGATGATAATTGCTAAGATGATGATGCTGATGATGATGATTTTGAAGATGATGATGATGATGATAATTATTAAGATGA
Source organism: Allolobophora icterica (assembly GCA_963556255.1). NCBI lineage: Eukaryota > Metazoa > Annelida > Clitellata > Crassiclitellata > Lumbricidae > Allolobophora > Allolobophora icterica. The sequence continues at coordinate 32,432,482 of OY744602.1, forward strand.
TGATGCTGATGATAATGTTTTTGAAGATGATAATGATTATTAAGATGATGATGATGCTGATGTTGATGATGATGATGTTGTTGATGATGATGATGATGATGATGATGATGATGATGATGATGATGATGATGATGATGATGATGATGATGATGATGATGATGATGATGATGACGATGATGATGATTTTGAAGATGATGATGATTTTGAGGATGATGATGACGGTGATGATTTTGAAGATGATGATTGTTAAGATGATGAAGATGATGATTGCTAAGATGATGATAATGGTGAAGATGATGATTTTGAAGATTATGATGATAAGGAGGCTGATTTTTAAGTGATGATGATGATGATTTTTAAGATGATGATTATGATGATTGTTGAGATGATGAAGATGGTGATTTCTAAGATGATGATGAAGATGGTGATTATATTTTAAGATGATGAAGATGATGATGACGGAGGAGGAGGTTTAGCACTGTATCATAGTAATTTTAATAGTCACATAATCATTTAAACTAGGGAATGCAAACCCGGGTTTTGCCTACCCGGGTACCCGGGTAACCCGGGAATTTTCGGAACCCGAAAACCCTGGTTTAACCGCGATTGAAACCCGGGTTTGAACAATGACATTAAATTTTCATTACTATTTTATTATATTAAAATGTAGCCTAACAATATAAATGTAGCCTATTTCGGATGCATATCACTATCATTAATATACTACAAATGCAGTGAAACTCGAAAGATTAACAACAACAAAGGAGGCCTGCAGGTGAAACAATTATGTTTGAGCGTAATACAAACTATGAGCACCACATAAGCCACAACAGCTTCCACTCTTCCACCCTAGACGAAGACAGCTTCCGCTCTTGAGACTGGACGGAAGTAATGTCCCCTTTGTGACAGGTTGGACCCGCACGTGCAGTCTTGTCCTCTGCATCGAACGCAAGTATTGGGACCCCACAGCGCCACAGCCAAAGTGAGGGACGGACATCTGCCAAACCTGTCTTCGTCATCGTAAACCGCGGTTGAAACCCAGGTTTGGCGTGATTGAAAAGCGTCACTTTCATCGTCGTTCACGCCGTGAAACTCACAAATGCAGAGTAATGGACATATAACGTTAGTACTGCACTTGGTATTACGTAATACTATTTCTACTTACTTATTTATCGGCTCGTTCCAATTGTTTATTCGTGACGTTATATGAGTGAGGATTCACATTTCACACAACGAGTGACAAGGCCGAATGTTGAGTTTGTTAACTCGTGACATTACCTGTCTGAACGCATTTCAGTGTGGATGGCGTGTAACCGTTTCAAGCTAAATCCAACGAAGTCCGAGTTTCTATGGTGCACCACCCTCCGGCGTCGCCATCTACAGCGTCCTTTTCTTCGGCCTCGGCTGAGCTACGGCGCTATATAAATCGTCTTATTATTATTATTATTATTATTATTATTATCCAGTTCGCATGGTAGCGGTAAACTGTTCTTATATAAATTTAGTGACTAAAAAAGCAATGCTTAAATCAACAAATTTAAAGCGCGGTGTTTGGGAACACTTTATCGTTCGCGATTCTGTGGAACAGACGGCTCAGTGCCAGTTATGTAAATCGAAACTGAAAATTGTCGGCGGTTCAACACGATGTATTCATCTCCCACCCAAGCATAAGATAAACCTGCTCAAACACAAGGACGTAGATGACCCTTGTCATCTGCAGAACTTTGGACTTTGTAGCTGCATATAACGACGTTGTTCTTATCGCAAAACATAGTTCAATAATACTTATCATGTCAAGTTTGGTAAACCCGGTAAAAACCCGGGTACCCGGGTTTTTACTGGCGCCAAAACCGGAACCCGGGTTTGTAAAAAACCCGGGTTTTTGCATTCCCTAATTTAAACCAGCCAAGTAATACATTAATATCTGTCATTTCTGAATTTATAGATAACTCGGGTGCCATTGCGTTCCTGCAGCGTCTACAGCGACTGTAGGAGTTGCGTTTCATCGGGTGATCCATTGGGATGTGGTTGGTGCGAGGATCACTGTTCAACAGGGGTTCAGTGCATGTCATCATGGTCCAAAGATTTCTGCCTTCCAGTCATTTACTCGGTCAGTGGTAATTCCATGGTCAGCCTCTCACCTGGTGTTATTTGTGATTGTCGACAGTCAGTTGGAAAACCTATTATGGGCAGGAGCTACATGTGTTGGGAGAAATGTGTCTTCATTGGTTGATATATATTGTGGACCAGTGGGTGGAAAGGCCTGTGTCTGGGTAATTGAAGCCCATATGACAATATTTCTATATGGGCTCCAAATGTCCTACAATATGGTAGGACATATGAATATTCCATATGGGAATATAGTTGTGTTAGATTCATGTGGCCTCCATATGACATTGCTATTGAGAGTGACTGATTTAGAGAGTAACATTTTAATTTTAATTTACAGCTGGAATTTAAGGAGTAAAATGTTGAATTTTAATTTGCAGTTTCATCCGCAATGTGGTCCGGTTAGCGGTGGGACGAGTGTGACAATTGTGGGACAGAACTTTGGGAATGGCAGTCGATTGACTGAAGGAGTGAGTGCATCTGTTAAGGTTGCGATGGTTGACTGCAGTATCGAGCATCGCAACGACACATGGTCAGTCATACTCTAATCTTACTTACTTACTCAAATCCAATCCAGTCTAATCTAATCTGTTGTCGTGTATCATAATTTAGTCTCGTATATTAGTGTATAGTATACCTTTTTAAGATATTGCGTGTAGTATTGTATGTATACTGTAGTATTAGAACTAGTGTAGTGTAGAAGCTGATTTATTCTAAAATATATCACCAGCTCTAATAGTAATTGGATTCAAATCTGACCCTCTTTCTCCCTTCATCTTGTCGATTACAGGAGCTGGCTGATACAGACCTTAGTTATTATTAGTAATTGTTAACTTCTGTCATGCTGGTGCCTTAGGCACTAGGCAGCATATCAGTATCGAGTCAATCAGCCCCTTAAAATGGAGTGGCAGGATATGGTAGATAAGCAATTTGAAAAAGAGAAGTCTAAAGTTGAGAATAAAATTATATAAGCAATAGAGATTTTCTTTCTATGCTTAGAACTGTTCTGAAGAGCTTTTTGGTTACTGGACCTAGATTTTGGAACTCTGTCCCTATCTAGGTCCAGTAACCAAAGAGCTATTCAGAACAGTGCTAAGCATAGAAAGACAATCAGGTGACCTGGCTGAATAAGGGTAAGTCTGGGGAATGAGGATTGATTTAAGTAATGTGGTTTGCAAGAGTTCAATGTCACATAACCTTTTCATGATTGACAGTCAATGCCATTCCAAAGACAGTCAATGCCATTCCAAAGACAGTCAATGCTTTCCAAAGACTTGGCCCAACCATTGCTTCTTAGGCTAGGAAGTCAAGTAATTTATTGAAGTAATTTATTCACCACATGCAGTAAATGAACGAAGATGAACAAAATTCACATGACTTCATAAATTCAGTTATGGGCTGCCTGTGAAGTCATGCGGGATTGATTGTGCCGGCCCCAGAAAGTAAGCCTCAGATACGATGATGAACAGTTACTTTTATGAGCATTCAGCCAAATTAGTGTCATTTAAGAGATTATGCTTTGTGTTGAGTGTTGATTTGGAAATTTCTTCTTGTCTGGATGCAGCATTGTGTGTCTGACGGGTCAGTCACTGCGAGGTCCAACTGAACGAGAAGTCAAGGTCACCGTCATTGACCTCAGCAGGACAACTGTGAACTTTGACATCCGAGGATCTGTGTCAACACTGCAGAACACCTTCGCATACAAGGTTTGTATGCATCTGTAACTATGTATGCATGTATGCATTCATTCATTCATTCGGATATTTATATATTCAAGAAACCTACGCAGAAGCGCTCCCAGCCCAGCCACTGCTTTTAGACTTGAGCAGCTTGTGAAAAGAAGACGTGTAACCCCTGGGAGAAGGCGAATCTCTAACGGAAGACCATTCCAAATGGAGGGCTCAACAACAGAGAAAGCCCGGCATTGGCTAATTGTGGAGCGAGCCCAGGGGGACTAAATGTTCTCCCCCAGATGAAGATCGAAGGGAACACTGGCCAACTGAATCAGAGACTGGGCAGCAGAGTTTACACAAATGAGCCAGCGCACAGCCTAAGAGACAGTGCCAAACCAGTACAGCAACCCTATAGCAGATACGCTGCGAGACAGGGAGCCAATGCAGCACATCATGCATGTATGCAGAAATAGGGGCATATTTTGGGATGCGTCCAATGAGCCAAGCAGCTGACCAAAGAATCTGGTCGAGGCGGTCAATTAATCTAAGCGGCAGACCAACCAAGATCGCACTGCAGTGATGTAGCCTGCTTGTTACAAAAGAATGGATAAGGTTGACAGTGGCACCATGAGACAGGATGCGAGAAATAACGTGTACATGTACATTTGTTTGTATGTATATATGTATGTATGCATGTATATGTATGCATACATGCATGTATATATGTATCTAGACACCTGTAAAGAAGTTTAGTAATAGCCAGTAAATGTTGGTAGTTATGTGTACTAATTATCAGAATATACAAGCCAGTTTGGTGATGTGACAAAAGCATGTTTTTCTGATTACTTTATCTGTGACAGGTTCCTACACTAGTGTCAGTTGTTCCAATGATTGGTCCAAAAGCAGGAGGAACTCAGTTGACTATCATTGGGCGGAACTTGGACATTGGTTCAAGTCGAAGTGTAACAACTGCTAACTATCCATGCAGTATCATCAGGTAACTCTGGAAAATCTGTAACGTTTCTGAGAGCCATGTCAAGTCAATGTAAAGTAAGATAAGTTAAGACTATGTAAAGTAAGATAAGTGAAGACAATGTAAAGTAAGATAAGTTAGACAATGTAAAATAAGATATGTGAAGACAATGTAAAGTAAGATAAGTTAAGACAATGTAAAATAAGATAAGTTAAGAAAATGTAAAATAATATAAGTAAAGACAATGTAAAGTAAGATAACTTTAGACAATGTAAAATAAGATAAGTTAAGACAATGTAAAATAAGATAAGTTAAGACAATGTTAAGTAAGTAAGTTAAGACAATTTAAAGTAAGCAGTCTAACATTGTAGTTTTCTATCAGCTTGAGCTAAGTAAACAGTAAGTCCTGCGATGCACCAACAGCTCGTCCCTGGATCTTGGAATTCTCATCCATTGCCAGCAAAGAACCTAAGAGAATAAACTGAGTGCATCCCCTACGTTCCACTACGGAACGCAGGATCTCTATTTACTCTACTAACTAAATTTTGTGTCTATATCTGTGACCACACTGCATGAAGATTCGTGATGTAATGAATAGTTTTATAAGGAGGCTGCAATGTATGAACAGTGAATACTGGTCATTGTCATTGGAATTGTATACAAGTCTGCAGCTGTAGTTATCTGACTTCAGTCTTTATCAAGTTTAATTGGTTGTAAATGTTTTCTAAATAAGTGTAGTAATTATCAGTACACAAGTTCTGTAATTGTCAGTAAACAATTTTAGTAATTATTTGTAGTATAGTTTAATGATACCAACAATATCAACCAATAGAGTAATTTTCTCTGAGAAAGTTTAGCGTTTAGGCCTTTTGTTTTAATTGAATTTCTTTATAATTATTTGTAGTATAGTTTAGTGATATCAACAATATGAACCTATAGAGTCATTTTCTTTGAGAAAGTTTAATGATTAGGCCTTTTGTTTTAATTGAATTTCTTTGTAATTTAGAGGAGTTGGCAGAGTAAATAAATTTTTTTGTATTTTTTGTGTTATTGCTCTTCTGAATTTGAAGCTGAAATTGATTATGGGCATTAGTGTAACAGTTTTGTAATAATTTTTCAGGGTAACGGCAACATCGCTTGTTTGTAAAACATCAGCATTTTCTTCCCACAATTCCACACATTTCCTGTCATCGTGGTTGTCATCCGTTGTCGATCGTGGCCCCGTGAATGTCAGCATAGATGGCGCCATGCTCAATGTCAACAATTCTATGTTTGTTTATGTCGATGATCCTGTTGTTACAAATGTATTCCCACAAGTTAGTTTTTTAAGGTGAGAGTCCTTTTTAACTGACAGCATTTTGTTGTATTTGTTTTATATTTTGGTGCACATTATAAGGAGGTTCCAGACTCCTGCAAGAATGAAATCTTACTTCTATTGGCTTCTGTTGATATGCTAATTGTTTAGACTTCAAGCCAGTAAAAGAGGTGACTAAGTTTCTTTGTAAGCTTGTAAGAGCTTGCATGAAGATGCTTAGAGCACTTTTTATTACCTCACAAACATCCTGCAATGATGTGTTTGTGTGTTTTTGCTTATTTCTCTGGCGCTGTGATAATTGAACTCTTTGTTAGTTAATTGCATGCAACAGAATGCGTCTTATCTCAAGTTTCTTCTATTACGTTTAATTATGGTCTGTTCGTTATGTTATGTTCACTTAGATGTGTTATTGTTATTGTTGTTGTTAGACTCATCTTTTCTGTTACATATGTTTATTTTTATTTTAGATATATTTTTATGTCATGTTATATTTGTTAATTTTCAAACAGTGGTGGAATTCCAATAACAGTAACAGGCAGCAATTTACATGTTACTCAATTGCCAACGCTTCTTGTCCAGACAACAACATCTGATGCTCATCTGTTTTCTTCGGTTCGTTGAATATATTCATTAGTCACACATGTTAATAGCGGTAATAATAACAATGATAATAACAGTACAGTAATTATTATTATAATGCTACGATTATTTTATTATATTGTTATAATAATGAGCATGTAATAATAATATAATACAAATAATGATAGTATTTTTTATTGTTCTTATTATGAATGAAGAAGAGCTGCATCTTAAGAGATATGAATTGTTAGTGACTTCTTTTTTTCATCCTTGGTTTATTATGTTGGATGCCCATTCTTCTCCCTCACCACATAAGTAAGTAAGTAAGTAAGTAAGCAAACTGTTATTAGCATGAGACAAACGCTCATACTTTACAACAACAATAGATACATTGGCGAAAAGTAGCAACATAGTACAATATCAGTCAGATAAAAACAACAGATGCAGTATTATAAACAGTTTCATAATGTCTGATTTACATACAGTAATATCTATATCTAAAGCTATGATCTGAGGAACATAAACTTTACTCGGGTCTACAACTGGAACCAGGTTAGATCTCGGAACAGGCAATAGGACTAGCATTAACCCAGTTTTTATAGTTATACAGTGAACGAATGATGAAGGATTTCTTATGTAGCAGTGTATTACTAAAACACGATAATTCAAATGCTTGCTCCCTTTTCATAAGTTGAATTTATGAAGGTGCTTTGCGGGCAATAATTGGTGAAGAGAGTGTTGGGGTGACTGGATGCCTTTAAAAAACTTCAGTTCAAGTTTCTCACAAATCTTCCCCAACGTTAAACTGTCGCCACTCATGATCTGCCACTGACAGTGTACATTCAATCATAGCTCTTCTCATAGCTCAGTAGAAATTTTCAGGTATCTTTCTGTCTTGACAGCCCTTTGAACCCCAACCTCGGAGTAGACAGTTAGGCACACTGACTATGAGACTACTGTGAAAAAATAATGTGATATAAAAAGCCTTACATTAGATCAACATCGGCTCTAATGTAGGCATTTTAATCAAATTTCTTATGGAGAAGGATCATCTTAATGAACCGTTGATATCAGTTAGTTTGGCGAGAAGTGACTTTTGAGAAGTACTGAGCGGACATATTATAAATATCCAGATGTATTGCTACAGATACTTACAGGTAATACGTTTGTGTGTCGTAGCACTGTTATTCGAACCAAAATGGATCAGTTATGATCTGTCAAAGTCCAAACACAACACAATCAGAAGAAGTTTATCCGCTTGGCCAGTCACTTGTGATGAGGCTCTACTTCGACATGGATGGACTGAAGAAGTTCCTTCTCTTTGAAGAAACTCATCCGCAGCTCAGCCGCTTCCAGTATTTTGTCGATCCGGTTCTTGAACATTTTCCAGGAAATGGGCATATCCGACAATTCTACGATGATGAAAACTACCTTGACCTTCAGGTAGGCATTTTAGGAATGAAAGTAATTACTCAGTAATTCAGATAGGTTACCATGTGCAGACAGGGACATATACCAGTTATACTTGTATGTTTCCAGGTCAATATTCTGTTATTCTTAATTATAGATATTCATGCTGATATTCAAGTAAAAACTCAGGTAAATATATATGTATCCAAGTAGATAGCCATTATTGAGGTTGATATTCAGGTAGATATTCAGTTAGATGTTTCAGGAAAGTGTTCAGGTAGGTATTCAGGTATTTGAAAAGCTGTTTACTTCTTGCTGGATAACATAAGGAGCTACATAAATTTTTGGAATGAAGGAATGAGAATGAATTCATGTACACATGGTTCATAACTGTCCTCGCAGTGTGGTGTCACCAATATGCAGATTATGTTCAGTTGTATTAAACCTCATCGTTTATGACCTGGTTGTGGATAAAACTGCACTGGGTTTCTGTTGATTATTGGCTTCAGTTCAAGGTCTGACTACGCAAACAGTCTGCGATGTTTGGCATTGCCTGGCATACATCAAAGAGCTTTATCAGTCTGTTTGGCAATTTCTTTGCCTGCAAAGATTCTCCGGTCCATTGCCTGTGCTCATTGGGCTTTTTCATTTGTTGGACCTTTATCTTGGAACATTCTTCCTTTTGCTATATATATACTGTTTCAACAATTTCAGTTCAGCACACATTTTGTGTTTTTACCTGAAGTCGCATGTGTTTATATCAGTTACATAGTCGTGCAAACAGCACTTTTAGGAAGTACATGAATTGCTATATAAAAATGTTTTATTATTTTACATTACAAAATCAACACTGCAAGAAAGACAGCTTTATATTCAGATACAAACAGTGATTATAAAGTTATCATTCTTATAAGGAAAGTTTTGAAGATAATGTGACTAAATTCATGACTTGTGTGTTGATCTGGTATCTGTTTTTGCTTCCTTTGCTTTAGGGAAGGTTTTTAAACTTAGCCGCAGCTGAGACTGACTACAGAGTGACAATAGGTGGCACGGACTGCCATGTCACACAGCTCACGTCAACCATGTTACTCTGCCGTCCAAAGAAGCCAGAAATGATGAGCCAGATTGAGCCATACAAGGTGGTGCAGGTAAGCAAGAGCACTTTTATTTATTTATTTATTTATTTATTCCGGATATTTCTATAGCGCCTCTCAAAGTCAACTACTACTCAGAGGCGCTCCCGACTACAGCATTTGATACTGTGCCGGAATTTTCACGCCGAAGCGCCACGAGCAATTGCGAGTGAAGGACTTGCCCAAGGTCCGTACGCAGCGGCTAGAGTGGGATTCGAACCTGCAACCCTCCGGTCACAAGGCGCCGATCTTACCACTGAGCCACCACGCCCCACAGATATCAGATATCTACTAATGCTGTATTATGAGGGAAATAAAGCTCTCATGTCCATAGTGGAATGCAGAAGAATTACTTTTTTCCTACTCTGAGGCTTGTGAGCTGGTGCTGGATTAATCCAAGGTCACAGGGAGGGCCAATGCATCAGATACCTACAGATTCTATAGAACAAGGGAAATTGGGATGTAAAAGCCGACTGTGAGATGGAAATCTCATTGGGAGAACATGCCACAGGCAGAAAAAACTGCTGACCATTTGCAGGCATTAGCAGTGTGCAATAAAATTTTTATCCACACGTTAGTGATCTTCTTACCATATTTGCCACATTACCTGGAACAGCGGCAACTCCAGAGCATACCTTTTCAGCCATGAAACTTCTCAAAACTTATTTACCTTCAAGATGTACCGATGACGTTATAAAGGCATTTTTGGCTATGGCTATGAGTATTAAGTAGGCCTGAAGTGATGCCCTTCGTAAAGCATTGTTAATGCATTGTATTTAAGCCTTCATTTTTATGCTGTGAATCTGCTATAATAAAAAAGTAGTATGGAGAAAGTTGATTCTGTGATTGTCTCAAATTCTTTGCCTCCAGAGGTCGCCCCATAAGCCTACCTCTAGGTCCTCTGCAAACTACTGCTATGCAGTACACACCCCTATGGTAAAATCCTAGCTATGCCACTACTCAGTGGTACTTCTGTCATAGAAATAGTGTGACTGGTTGATGGCATTTGAATAAGTAAAATAATGCAGTTCAACAGCTGTAAGCCTATAATAAGCACATTCATGCACACAAGATATTACAGGTTGAAAAGTGAAGGTATTGCTGTTGTGTCCAGCTCTATGGAACTCCTCAGAAGCATGGTTTTGTGGTAAAAAGATCATTTGACTGAGGCACAAACATGGAAACAACAATCTAATTAGAGGACACCTGGTTTATGCACTTGAACAGGAACTCCTTGGAGGCATGGTCTATGGTGACCGGGCAATTCGTCGCCGGACAATTCGGCGCCGGACAATTCGGCGCGGACAATTCGGCGCCGGACAATTCGTCGCGGGCACTTCGTCGCGGACACTTCGATACGATACGTGTGCAAGCCCCATGTGGCCCCACTAATGAGGCATAAGTAGATCACTTAATAGGTAATTTAAGACAACACTATATGTATCACGCTATCAACGATATTTAATCACTATATGTAATCGTAAAAAGTTGTATAAGTGTTTTCTGTCGTTCAATCTAATTTAATCTAAAAAGTTAATGCTGTGGCTGCAACCGCGCAAGTAATCAATGCAATCATAGAACGATTGTTTGGTGCGACTTGTATTCTAAGCTTATTTAAACTGTGAAGGCAATGGGTTTGTGAAGATCAAAAAGATCAATCAATCAATTAAGCAATAAAATTTCGTTTATTAAGCTGTAAGGAAACAACTCAAATACATCAAATGGTGCTATATATAACTTAATAGACGTTCGTGTATTGCAGTTATTTCTCTCAGAGATCATCGACCCTTTACTTGCTACCCTTTACTTGCCGCGCCGAATTGTCCGGCGCCGAATTGTCCGGCGACGAATTGCCCTAGCACCGTGGTCTATGAAGGTTAAAAGGTATCCGTATTGCTTGCATACATGCCGATACAGAAATTCCACAGAAGTAAAAGGATCATTTGTTTAAGGATGACCACAGTGAGTTAGTTGCTGTTTAATGACACTCTGTCATAACAAAGATTAGTGTCGCCCTCCTCCTTTATCCAGGCTTGGGACTGGCACTGCCAGAGTACCAGCAGTGGTGGCGTTTGACCACAGTTACTCTATGCGCATATATATATATATAATATATATAATATATATATATGTGTGTGTATATATGTAAACTTTATTTTGCCATAATTTTGCCATAATCGAGCAGACACAAAGTGACAGAACATCCTGAAGTGCATAACATAAATTCAATCTTTCTGTTTTCCAGGTGCATGTTGGGAATTTGGTTTTTCCAATCGGATCACTGCAGTATGCAAGACGAAATAAAAATCTGATGGCGATGATCACGGTTGTACCTGTTGTTAGCGCCATCTGCCTGTTGTGTCTCGTTGTCTTGATCATCTGGGTATGTAAAGTGTGTACAGGGCGTGCAAAGGCCAAAGACCAAATCAGTTTCATCCATGTTTCAGACGCAAGAGTGAGCAGAATTCCAATCGATATGGGCCTCGAACATCTCGAGTACCGTAAGTTCTGGCTTGTCACATCTTGTAAATTGGTGAAACTAACGTGCTGTAAAAGTCCAGTAATGCACAGAAGTCAGAGTCATGTGATAATGAAACGTGTTTTATTGAATTCAGCTAAACACAATCTGCATATGTCATCTGCTTATGTAGTCTACTTTTCCTTGTATGCATTTACTACATCCTATTGACCTCACTTTGCAGAAAATAGAAATGTGCACATAACTAACATGTAGTAAATTATTCTAACTTTTATAGAGTACAAATGGTTACTGTGGTTTCTTAGCAAAGACTTCATCATGCGCCAAGAGTCTACAGTGATGTAAAGCTGCCTCCAATGTTTTCGTGTAAGGCAATATGTAAATAGGCACTATATAAGGAGGCACTATATAAATAGCCAGATTCATACATTACATTACAGTGCATCTGTGTTGTTGTTGCAGAGCTGCCGATCTTTGATGCTGAGGCCTGGGACGTTTTAATGGAGTCCAACATGTTCATTGCAAAGAATGAGTTGGTGTTACTCGACATCATTGGCCAGGGTAGGTTCTCATCTGCATACATATGACACACAGGACCCTTGTTATGGGACCACCTTTGATGATTTTCTCTTGAAGATTTTAAATTTGCTATTACAATTACACTTATAATACGCATAGTTGTCATATAACTTCTGTATAACATGGTCAGAGGCATTCAGATGAATGGTATGTATAATTGTATATGGCCATTTATATAGTACCTTACAAGAACCTCTTGAGAATTCTTGTGTATTGTATTTGTCTTTTGGATCAGTGAACAAGGCATTTAGCCTGACAGTAGTGCATGTGAAGATGATGATGATGATTTTTACCGATTTTTGAGTTTTGTTGTTGCTATGTGCTTCAATTTTTGATGTAGGTCACTTTGGGTGCGTTTATCGAGGCCTGGTCTGTTCTGAGGCTGACAAAGAGGAAGTGGAAGTTGCAGTAAAGACTCTGAAACCACTTATAGGTATAATCTCTTTCTAGGCTATTGTTTGCATGCAGTAGACTGATACAATGGTGTCTGAACATCTATATAGCAACTTTTAAAAGAAACCTCTCAAAGGTGTTGAGACATGGCTGCCTGACAGATCTAAGGAGGTGCATATTAAGACGAGACATACTGAGGCATAATGGATGAATGACCAAGACCTGGCCGATTGACGTTTTTGTAATTGTTTTTCTTGTTATTATGCACAACCTGCTATTCTTTCATCTTCACTTCAAATCTTGACTCAACCCCTGGGCTGATCTGCATCCATATCTCTGGATGAACTGGAGGCTTCCTGAGAGCCTGGGATCCACTGTCTAGGGTCGTTTGCTTTGATACTACTAACAATGAGAGCGACTGTTTAGAACCACTCAAAAGCGCTGTTGTGCCTGGCAGAAAAAGGTGAGACTTAAGATAAGCTACAAAGGATGTTCACCTGGATCAAGCCTTTGCAACACATACCATTTCAGCTTATCTGAAGTTTAACCTTGTGCTTCTGTGAGGCTCTGCATACACTATCTTAACGTCTTAATGTCTTGTTGCTTTATGGGTAAAGTAGGGTAATTACTCATTTATTCCATGCGTGTATCAAAATTGGTCCTTAGAGGTATGGTCTTGGTGTTAAAGCACAAACATGACTGCAGTAATCCAACAACCGGAAAACCTCTCCTTATGGGTTTTATCGCTTAACAGCGATTGTTTAATGGATGTGATGCTATTGAATTCATAGTCCAGATGCAGAAGAAGCAACTGGGGGCATGGCTGCTACTTCTCGCTGTCTTAAGACTTTTCTTTACTCACGGGGCTCTTCGCACTGGGAGCGCCTCTGATTAGGTTGTACTGCGAGAGGCGCTTTATAAATTCGTAAATACAATACAATACAATACAATACAAACTGGAGTCTGATCCTTTTGGGTTGCTTGCCTGTGTGCCGAGAGCACCACACCACTTCCAGTTTCCATTCATCAAGAGCTTAAAAATTGTCTATTTCAATTTATGCTAATTAATTAAGTCATTACATTAGACAATGTATTGTATAAATATTGTATCACTGTAAAGCTGCTACTTCAAGCATTTTACTCTAAAAAGGTTGCTTTATAGAGATGAGGTCATGTTCTAAAATCTAAGTCATGAGTCTGAATGAAATCTGGTATCTATGTGTTAAATCAGATTTAGCATTAGAATTACGGATGGTGAAAGGAGGTTCCAGTCCAAGATGGCCTCTGATGTCAAACACGGTTTGACTGGGCGATCTATGTCGATTTCAAAATGAGAGGCCTGTGATTAAAACCCAAGTCACAGAGAGGCCTGGGGTTAAAACCCAAGTCACAGAGAGGCCTGGGATTAAAACCCAAGTCACAAAGAGGCCTGGGATTAAAACCCAAGTCACAGAGAGGCCTGGGATTAAAACCCAAGTCACAGAGGTGAAAAGCAAATGCATTAGTGCCTTGGCTACTGTGCCACTTTGGTCAAAAGCATTTCCTGAGCTGAGAATTTCTTTTGCAGAAGATTCACCTCTGAGCTCATTGGAAGCGAGAAAGTTCTTGGATGAGGCGTTACGCATGAGAGAGTTTGACCACCAACATATCCTTGGACTGATTGGAATATCACTGGACCAAGAGGATATGCCACTTGTCGTTCTGCCGTTCATGAAGCATGGTGATCTGTTGTCGTACCTTCGCTGTGAAGACAACGTAAGAGTTCAAATAAAATACACCTGAACTGTAACTGTAATTAGAAATGTATATAGTGCCACCTCAAGGAAATACTAATCAAAGGTTCTCTTTGCACTAGCCTACATGATGTTAAATGTTGCTAAGAACAGGAATTTTCCCAGTAAACAAAAGAGTAAACGTCTTTGAAATGTGCTTCATTATGACACGGCTTAATCAAGTTCTGTCAAGATTACCACATTAGATGTGATGCAATCAAGGACATAGACTTTATCTTCAGCTTTGGTAATAATAATAATAATAATAATAATAATAATAATAATAATAACTTAAAATAATGATGAATTATAATAATACTTTATGTGACACTTTTGCTCTGCCAGAACTTGACAAAATTTAGCCACTGCAGGTAATTTTACAGTAGACATCATTCTATCTCAGGTATACTAATAGTAATAATAATAATAATAATAATAATAATAATAATAATAATAATAATAATAATAATAATAATAATAAATTACTAATAGTAATAATGATAATAATATTTATTTTTACAGAATCCAACTGTGAAGGACCTGATGGAGTTTTGCATCCAGATTGCAGATGGTATGACATATCTCGCAAGCCTCAAGTTTGTTCATCGAGACTTGGCAGCAAGAAACTGCATGTGAGTACAGAGCCATGTGTAATAATCCATTCGAGTCTAAATCTACTCTGGTCTTATCCAATCCATTTCATTCCATTATGTTCTACACTAATCCTACTTACTTGCCAATCTGAGGCTGACTTTGGGTTTCTCTGGTCTACTGAATCTCAACTAGACTTCTAGAACAGACTAGAATGCGTTGTTTTACTACTTGAAGCAACTATAATTAATGCAATTAATGCATTGTTCATTGTGATGAAGTAACTGTGGAAGTCATTTGACCTGACTATGTTAGAATCTATTCCATTAGCTAATCAAATCTGATCAATTTCTGTCTGTTGTTCTAAACACTTCGTATCTACCTGATACTTATTTGATTGAATTTTATTTTATTCGATTGTTTAATAATTTATACTAATCTACATCATTCTAATCTAATCACATCTAATTTCTTTCATTCATTCTGTTCTGATCCTCCCAGTGTAATGTAATTTAATGTAACCTGTTTTGTATTTTGTTTTTGAATTTGCAGGTTGGATGATAGCATGCACGTCAAGGTTGCAGACTTTGGTTTGTCTAGGGACATCTATGAACGTGACTATTACAGCAGTGACAATCGCAAGACAAAACTTCCAGTAAAATGGATGGCCCTGGAAAGCCTAGAAAAGGGAATTTACAACACAAAAACTGATGTGGTAAGACAGAGAAACCTTTCCAGCCATCAAAATGTCTGGACTATACCGGTAGTTGGAAATGTGTCAGCTACTTAGTCAGTCATGTAGAAAATTACTTTTCATGAACCTATTGTAAGTGTTCCTAAATGACGCTGTAGGTTTTTGATAACCAAGAGTCCAAGTGAATGCAGATGATGCTCAGAAGCCAGGAACAGTTGCCACAAATACACTGTCGCCCACATTTAGAACCAAAATCAATGTATTATCGACCATCATTTACTAATTATGGTTTAGTCAGAATCAAGCAGGGTCATTTTATCTGATCAAGTAAGTAAAGTAAGTAAGTATATTCTTTATTACACCATTAGCAAACGCACAATGGGACAGTAGCTAGAAGCATTGAATATAAAACATAGAAGTAATAAATCGAAATAAAAATTATAAAATAAGTAAATGAGTAAGCAATTGTTTTCTTTTCATTTATACAATAACCTGGTAATGTAACCCTTCCCTGTCAGATGATCAGTCACACAGACACTTCTCTCATGCTGTTGTTATAGTAGTAAAAGTAAAATTGTTATGCATAACAAAAATTTTAATTGCCAGAATAGCAATCCTCATAATGTTTAAAGCACTACTGAAAATAGTTTGGTATAGGACAGTTGTCAAGTCAGAGGTTGTCCGGAAGTGCTGTAGGAAGTACAAGATCCAGTTGCCAGAAGATCAGACAGACAGACAGAAGAGCTGCTATGGTGGATTGTTTATGGGTTGTAGGGAATGGGAAAGCAGAAAATTGGATAGATGAGGCTAAGATTTCTGGGAGGTCGAGTCCAACTTAAAGTCAATAGAGTATTCCATAAAGACTTGGAAAAGATCTGTGGAGGAAATGCTAGTCTAGAAAAGATAAATTTTTAATCATGATCTGAACGCTAACAAAGAATAGTTGGAGTGAACTTGAGCTGGAGGAGAACTCCGTTTCTTGAGCCAAAAATGGAAAAGGCTCATGAGCCAAGAATTGTCCTTGTCTTAGGCCTCTGATAGGTTCCTCTAGACTTGTATACTAGACAAGTATGTTATCATTATCTTTCAAAGTGGTTTTGTAGAAAACAATATTTGATCTGATGGTGTAATTATGGATTTGTAAGATCATTAAATTTGAATTTTATTCCAGTGGTCCTATGGTGTTGTTCTATGGGAGATGATGACGAGGGGCGTCTGCCCTTACCCTGAAGTCGACAACTGGGATGTCATAAAGTTCCTGAAAAGTGGTCGACGCCTTCCCCAGCCGTCATATTGCCCTGATCCTCTGTAAGTGGCCTATCCTCTTAACTTCTTCTTTTAACGTCCCAGATTCCGTGCTAGAATGGCAAATTGCTTTCTTGCCTGCTTCAATTGCACTTAAACTTTGTAAGTGGCAAGTTGTCTGTCTTTCCTTTAGTACCGAGATTCTCAGTAAGTGGCAAGTTTAAAAGATAACATGCTAGCATAAGTTTTAAATGGTTCAGAAGACGGTGAAATACTGGAAATGAATGCTTCATAGCAAATCTTTTCTTGCATCCTTTTAAATGCTATGATTGTGTCCTTGAGACAATGTTATCATCCAAACTATTCCACCAGTGTACAGTTACTGCACTGAAAATTTCTTGCCTAAGTGTATTGCTGGTTTCTTAACACCTTAACGATGAGAATAGTAAAAGTGACAGGGAAACCAGTACAGCTTGTTAAGGTGTTAAATAATAATTATATTGATGGCCTCAGGTGCTTGTTGCTTATTCAAAGAACCTCTCCAACTGCACTGCCTCCTCTCCTCTGGTAATCATATAAGCTTAATTAAGTCTCCTTGGCTTTTTCTTTCCATTATTGTTAGCCCACAGCTTTTCAATTTCACAGCTTAGATTTTTATCACCCAAAATCATTAGATAAATCTCCTCTGCATTATCTTGCCTTCTTTAATTGACCTTATTCTGTGTAAGTGGAATGTTGGCTATCTTCTCTACCTACCAAACTTCTTGGCAAGTTTTCTTACCTTCAAAAACTGTCTGTGTTGTAGTACCTTCTTAAACTCTGTTATTCTCTGTAAGTAGTAAGTTGTTTTTATCTTTCTTACATGCCCATCATCTCGGTAAGTGATGAGTTATCTGACCGTGTAAAACTGCCAGTGTTGTAATTACCCAGAATCCAAATTCAATAAGTGACAGTTTCCACCCCTTCTTAACTGGCGCCATTCTCTGTAAGTATCAAGTTGTATTACTTAACTAAGAAAAGTATATGGAAGACTTTACTTCTTTTTTAGGTATCAGACTATGCTGTCTTGCTGGCATCCTGTCGCTAATTTGCGTCCTTCATTTGACACCCTCATGACAGTTGTCAAGGATGTCATTGCAACTATGGAAGGCCTGAGTGAGCATGTTAGTCTCAGTGTTACCTATGCCAATGTGCCTGAAGCGGTGGACTATCTCAATGCGAATTCGGACTTGGATTTAGAGCGTGGGCGGAGAATGGTGACTCTTTCCAGTCAAATGACAGCAGTCTGACTTGTGTGTGAAATGGCAGCATTGTCTTGAACTATCTTTGTCAGGTTTCTTGTGTTCCAATATCATGTGGCAGCAAAACTGAGGCACAACTGAGGTCGTCAAGAGATTGGTTCTGGCAGTACAAGACAGTAGAGTGTTGAAGGAAACAATTGAACATGCAGGCACTGAACACTTACAGGTTTCACCTCATCGACAGGAACGATGATGATGATGATGATGATGATGATGATGATGAATAAACACTGAAGATTCTGAAGATGGCATCAAATGTCAAATGTAGATAAGATTCCGGTGTGTGGTTTCTAAATGCCTGTGGCATCCTTCCAGACATGACTAATACTTACATGCTGTGACTGTAAGCCAACAATCGACAAATGTGTTATTCTTCATCTGGTCTAGCAAAGAATGTTTTTGAAAGATTATATGAAGGTGCTACATAAATGTCCAGATACAAGAGCAGAACTGAAAGTAATGGCAGATGAACTGTGATGGCTTTCTGAAGCATTGGAATAATTAACCGTCCAATTCAAAGCCTTCTGTCGGATCGAAGTCGGACTCATCTGTCTTAACTCACTTGCCCGCTGTCGCAGACTTCTGGTTACCTGTTCTAGAGGATTTTAACCAGGTTTCTCCAACAGACTGCAAGTTTTGACTAGATTTAGCTTGAAACTATCACTGAGTGAAGCTTTGGGTATTATGACACGGTGCTATAGAAGTCGTAAGATTAAATTAGATCAATAGCAGAGTGCTAATCTATATGTTTTGAGTCTAGTATGATCTGTTGATATAAGTCTGTGTAACTTTATTCAGCTTATGCCATTTTCAAAGTTAAAGGTAAAAATGACGCTCTTTTTACATCCGCTCTCAGAAGCTTGATCCCAAGTTTGAAGGATTTGCGACTGAGGCTCAAACGTGACTGCAGCAGCGCAGCAGCTGAACATGGGGTCGTTGGTACTCATTTAATGAGTGTGGTATTCGACAAACAGTAGCCCATCCAAGTACTAAGCTGGCTCATCATTGCTTAATTTGTCTGTGTTGTGTTGTATCAACTGTTGATATAACAGTTTGGCATCAGTTTAACATGTGCCAATTGTGAGAAGGAGAAGATGGATGTTTGTTGTTTGAGCAGCAGTTTAAAATGTGTTTGGCTTTAACGTGTGGCAACATGTTGAAAGAAGTGTGCTGTTTAATATGTAGCAATTTGAAGCAGAAGTTAAAAGAACTTTGCTGTTCAGTTTACAACGCTGCGAAAGAGGAGTTGAAAGTAGTTTGTGCCTACACGAAATAGATAGAGACGGTTCTGACACATTCGCATTGTCCCAAGTTCTGCAAGACCATCTATTGCCTATGACATGTTTGTTGTCGGAAATGGAAATAACATTGTGCACTCGTGATACAACCACTGGTCATGTATTTAATGCATACATTTTCTTAGAGTTTAGCTCACAGGTCTCACATTTTCTTTGCAGAAGAACAGAGGTTCAGTTCCTATTCTATCGAATTAAATCCAAAATATTTACAAAGAACATGGCTTGGTTGTATTGAACAATCATGTAAGTTAACCCTCAGCAAAGGTATATGTATTAAGTGGCCGACATTTCTCCGTAATTGATCTGGTTTTTTAAGGTTGTACATAATTTGCATTATTTTTATTCAAGTGTATACCATTGGTAGCAGTTTTTTTATTGCTATTAGCAGTTTTTTGTATGTTGCCATTAGCTCTGTGTAAGGTACTTTAGCAGTTTTTTATGGTATGATGTTCCTTCAGCAGGTTCTGTATGTTGCTCTAAGCAGTTAGAATGTGTGTTGTTGTGAGGCTGTTTCTGTCAATATTTTCAGTCTTCACTATTGTTGTACAGTCCAACAAAATATAGCAGTTTTTTCATCTGACAATTGGAGGTTTTGCTTAATTTTCTGAAATTAGCTGTTGTTGACGGCTAACCTTATTTCCCAATTTTCTGATCACTTATAAAACAAACTTTTGCAAAGCAAAAGGACTGCAGTGGGTAAAAGTGTAGGTAACACTCAATTGTTTACATGTTCGACCTCATCATGTCGATAACTTTCCTACTGAGTCAATATTTTATTCTGAAATTAAACTTCTTCCAGTCTATTTGTGGATGTTTTTGTAGCCCAACTTCAGTGTGCACTTCTGAATTGGGTACATTTAACTTAAATTGTTGTAGGAGGACATTAAGAAATTTCAGTTGTATTGTTCACAACTGAATAGAAACTGCTGAGAGGCACGTTTAGGCAGCAGAGGTAACACACTTTTTCACATCTCAAAGGAAACTCCTCAGAATCGTACATCCATAATCTTTTTTTTACCAAGGGGCAGACAGCCACAGCAATCCAATGACATGGGTCTTAGTCTCAGCACACCTTGAATTTGTGTTTCATGTGGGACTGCAGTCAGAATGACCTACAGCCAGACAGCAACCAGAGCTATTGAATAATGTGGTCCAGTGGCATATTTAGAAATTCCAGGATGGGGCAATTCTGGAGTGGGTTATGGTATGTATATATATATATATATATATATATATATATAGATATATATATATATATGTTGCCGCTGGAGTTTGTGGGCAAGCCTTTAAAGTGTGTGTGTAGGTGTGTGTGTGTGGTAACTAGCTAATGAGCTTTTCAGTTTATTATTTTCATTGCATAAAATATGTGTGAAGTTGCTAACAGGCAAAGAAAGGCAGATTCTGTTGCAGAGAAATGTGTTCTGACCATGGCAGACTGCCCTCCCCCGGTCCACTTAAGGGTCCATCCATGTAGTATGTACGCAGAAATCCGGAAACCTTGACCCATCCACCTCCTTGTACGCACGTGTACGTTTTTACACCCCTCCTACCTGCGTACGTACGTTTGACGTGATAGTTTAATAATACCAGTCCGGGGTAAGGTGGCATACGAGTCACACCTCTCCCACAGTCCTACTTCTTCCGGTTGTACTAGTCTGATAGCTGAAAAAACTGAACCATGGCTCATTTGAAGGCCAGTATAGACAAATTATAGGTTTACCCCCTCCCCTCCCCCGTTTCCTATGCGCACGTACATTTTCGGTATACCCCACCCCATTCGCAAGCATGTGCATTTGGGTAACCTGCCCTTCCCCTCCATGCGTACATACTAACTCAATATCCCCAAAATGTGCGACTGATGCAGTCTGCTACCAGACAGGTTATGCTTGTGTACATTCTGACCACATTACTTTTCAAAACAGTTTGTAGAGACGGCACTGAGCATGAGCAGCTAAAGCATCATCAACCTTCCACCTCCACCCAACCCGACAGCTGGTTTTAACGTCGATTTTAATACTCGTTTAAGTGGAGTACGACCGGACTACAAATTCGGTTGCTTTCAGACGTGTGTTTGCCGCCAATGAATAGGATCTTGGAGCAGACTTAGCCTATCGCCGAAAGACAGGCAAGCACACTTATTGGATTGGAGGAGATTTGCCAAATTCTGGAGATCTTGGGTCACGTCGTTGGAAATATTGAACCGAAAGGCAGAGCAGTTTGCAATAGAGTAGACGGATATTCACGCACCGAACTTAGGGTAAACACAACTGGAGATGAGTGGAGAATAGTCAAAGACCGCAACGGTTGGCAGACAACAGATCGATGATGATGATGATGATGATGATGATGATGATGATGATGATGATGATGATGATGATGATGATGATGATGATGATGATGATGATGATGATGATGATGATGATGATGATGATGATGATGATAATGATCTATGTTCGAATCCCGAAGCTGTCATGTGAAATCCACGTAGATCGGTTTGTCGAGCTGTGCGTAAATTCGGACCTATATTGCTATCTTTAGGTGCCATCGATTCATACACTGGGATTTACAAGAAACAATTAATTAAGATGACCAAGTGCCTCCTTAATTCTAATACACAGATGGTTCGTTCAGGCTGCAGAGGTCACTGACTGGTCAAGACTACTGGTCAGCCGTTTGTCAGGCAGAATGGATGTGTAGCATCAGGTGTCGTTTGGAAGACTAATTGCTTTAATTGCAATTGCAATTAATAGCTCTCTTGGTCTTCGGTGGGAATTGAAGCATTGCGTGTATGCGACACGTTTGCCTGCCGCGCATTGTTGCAAGTATTCGTCGAGATTCACGAAACGAGACTTGGCAAGATGGATGACTCAGAAATTGCTTTAGACTTTAAAGTCTGGCCTCTTGACTCTTGTTCTTGTTCAATACAGTAATGGGTCTCCAGTTGAGAAAACTGTGGAATTAGACCTACTGTTTGCCACAATTGTGCAGCAAAATGACGGATTGGTTAACTGCTGTCCTAATAACGCCGAGTGTGGATTAGATGCTCCTCTGAGACGGTCACTGTCTATACAGAGACCTAGCTTGAGCAAGCCCTGATCATGACAGGCTCATTCCTGGATAACGGACTCTGGAATTCGCTGTTTATACTAGTTCATATGGACACATCTGCACTCGTATGCTCCAGTCTTGTTGTCCTCGAGACCAAGGTCTTGGTCTCGAGTGCACTCGAGTTCGTTTTTAAAAGTCTTGGTCTTGGTCTTGGTCTTGAGACCAAAAGTCTTGGTCTTGGTCTTGGTCTTGAGGTTCAAGGTCTTGGTCTTGGTCTCGCAAGACCAAGACCAAGACCGGCTGTCAATATGAACAGTCATTTAACAGAAATCAAGAATTCTGTATCAAGCCTGCTTGCATCATACGACCAATATCTATGGATGGATACAAGTCTTGTTGGTCAGGAAAACCCATTGGCAGCAGCAACAGTTATTCTGTATCAGACGGTATGATAAACCATGGGAAGATTGAAAAGGACTCGCTGTACATTTACATCCAGTGCTTGAAAAGCTACTGTGTGTGTGTTTGTGTGTGTGTTTGTGTGTGTGTGTGTGTGTGTGTGTGTGTGTGTGTGTGTGTGTGTGTGTGTGTGTGTGTGTGTGTGTGTGTGTGTGTGTGTGTGTGTGTGTGTGTGTGTGTGTGTGTGTGTGTGTGTGTGTGTGTGTGTGTGTGTGTGTGTGTGTGTGTGTGTGTGTGTGTGTGTGTGTGTGTGTGTGTGTGTGTGTGTGTGTGTGTGTGTGTGTGTGTGTGTGTGTGTGTGTGTGTGTGTGTGTTTTTATGAGGCCCACCAGACACATCTTGGTCAGAAAATTCTGAGCGAATTGGTTTTTATAAAATACAAGAGGCATTTGGAATAATAGTTTGCATGAAGGACTTTTGAATACAAATTCGGATTTCTCTGCAGTTTGCATTTAAAGTTAATTTGCTTGAATAAAGTAAACGACTCATGTTCTCATTAAAATAGCGAATATTCCGACTTGACAATTTTTAGAAGTCTTGACCTGATTGCGATTTTTTGGGTCTTGGTCTTGGTCTTGGTCTTGAGGTTCAAGGTCTTGGTCTTGGTCTTGGTCTCGAGGTTCAAAGTCTTGGTCTTGGTCTTGAGGTT
The DNA here is from genome assembly GCA_963556255.1 of Allolobophora icterica. Lineage (NCBI taxonomy): Eukaryota > Metazoa > Annelida > Clitellata > Crassiclitellata > Lumbricidae > Allolobophora > Allolobophora icterica. The sequence goes on from OY744602.1 coordinate 32,456,182, forward strand.
CAAGGTCTTGGTCTTGGTCTTGGTCTTGAGGTTCAAGGTCTAGGTCTTGGTCTTGGTCTTGAGGTTTAAGGTCTTTACAACAAGACTGGTATGCTCCCTAACAGCGGGTACGATCTAAAATCTCATCTCTTTCGTATTGCTTCTGTTAACTGACCGTCATGATATATGGTAACCTTAAGAGTTGGTCTTTAGGTGCTATCTATTCATACACTGGGATTTACAGCGCAACAGAAGTTCACATAGGCCTATAATTTGATCAGATCAGCTTAGATTAGATCTCGATAGCCTATGCAGATCATTCGTGCTGAACGTTTTTCTCAGTTTTATCGCCAATAAATGAGCCTTATAAGGTTGTTTTTAAATTTTCGGTATTCAAATTAATAACAGAAGACTTTCCAGATTACAACAAAACTCATACTGGTACTTTGCTATTAATCATGATATTTATGAAGGTTTGAAAAAACTGACGACAGTTCGAAGTTCGCAGAGTATTGACAAAATATGTTGAAAGGTGTTGACAACCGTTGAATGTAGAGGGTTACTTTAGTAAGCACATAAATAATAAGGAGTGCTTTTAAAATGGTATTTTGGTCCCATGAGAGAAAAGGCACGACGTTTTGTGCTTTGAGAAGGCACCTATAGAAAGGAGACATAGAGCAGATACCGAACCAAAAACTCTTGCAATGCATTATGTCAGCCGTGACGTCGTACGTGTGTAAAGACATCTTGTGCTTTATAACACTCTTAATCAGAGGCGCCCGCAGCGTGACAACTAGACGCACGTGCGTCCACCCACCACATCAAATCTACACAAGGAATAGGCATCGCATCGATATTTTTGTTAAACTGCAATAGGGTATGGTCAAGCATTAGATGTTATCTACAATGAAATTTTTTGTCACGCTTGTCCCTACTCACACTACCGGTACTCTATCTATAGACTAGGGCAGCTATTTCTTACTGCAGGCTTTAGCGTTATTGCACGTTCACATGGACATTAATTTTGTCTTGACGTGTCTAAGATTACAAAGGACTTTGATGTCACAGGGTATCGTCGTTTTTGCTGTTGCTTTTGACATTGACAACTGCATGATTAGCCTACTGGATTTTTTTAATGCAATCATACAGCATGACAATTTCACTGTGTAACTTTGGTTACCATAGATGTATAATATCATATGATATCATATGCATAGACCTATATGTTATACTGTATTTTTATGAGTCACTCCGAGTCATTTTCAGTGTATTACTACGAGCGGCGGATAGAAGTCGGGCGGGTGGGGATGGGAGGGGACGGGAGGGGTGTGCGTCCAATTTTCTAAAGACTGCGGGCGCCCCTCTGCGCTTAGGTTAAACGCGCTGATACATGGATATCTGACATATTGCAAATAGGTGCGGATAAAGGCTGGATGAAAATGCTATTGTATTTCCTTAGAGCCTTACAGTAGTCAACCTTACTTATATTAACAGCAGAAAAGGACCAATTTCAAATTTGAGACTGACAGTAAATTAGGCCTATACTTCTAAATGTATGCAGAACCATGTGCAGTAGGCTACTGTGCTACATAAAACCAATGATCATCATTTCTTAACACTATGCAATCGGCCACCTGATTGAATTTCACAGGTTATGCCAAGAACTAGGACTCGGAGAAAAGTGAACTGTAAGATTAGGGGCCATCCATATATTACGCATGCAAAACATATTTTCATACCCCCACTGCCCCTGTTGCACCTCATACATTTTGTGGACCCCTCCATGCGTACGTAGGCCTACAACTAAGCTTCTCTAACCCCTCCCCTTTTACAAAAGTTAATTAGCTAAAGTCATCTATAAGACATTTATTTTATCGTAGGCTACTATTTATTTTTTGTTAAACATCATATTTGCTAGGCCCCTAGCTAAAATTTGTTGACTGTTATGAAGAAATAAAATAGGCCTACTAACAACACTACCACATTTAAAAAAGTTTTAATACTACGTAAAATTGATAAAGCAGGAATATAGTCAGTAGACGTCATAATTAGACATTTACTTTGCGTACATGTACACATTTTGTCGAGACCCGTCCCCCTCGCCATACGTACCCGTACGCAAAATCCCCTAAATCCGATCACCCCTCCCCTCATTGCGTACGTCATAATATGGATGGCCCCCTTAGGGTAATGGTCAAGAGAAAGCGAAACGCAAAAAAAATAAATAGCGAAATGCTATGAGTGTTCTGACCGCACAAATATCTGGTCCTTGCACTCTACCTTTAAGAACGCGCTACGGTACATATTTTCCAAAATTACGCGCGCTATATAATTCAATAATACACAACAAGTTTTCTTTTGGGTGCGTCAACGTCCAAATCAAAACAGTGGAAATAGGTACAGACAATAACAATAAGGAAAGGCAAATCAAAACACCAATCATTAGGGCCTACAAATAATAAAATAGCAATCATTGCAGGAAATATATAGCAATACTTACAGCCAGTATATAGTCGATCAAAGCAAATTAGATAAACAATATTTCAATAAATGCAAGAAATAAATGGCGATAATAGTAGATAATAAATTGACAATAAAAGTTACGTGAAATAAATGCAATAGTAGGCCTAACAAAAAAAAACCTGTATAAAAATAACTGATTTTGGGTAAATCAGCAAATATATTTCAATAAATGAAACAAACATAGATGAACGATAGCATATCCATGCAGTGAGTAAAATTACAACACAATAATTAAAATAGCTATAATTACATGCGAATAAACACAATAGATAGTAGGCCTAATAATGACAGTAGGCCTGGATGCTGATAATTACAGTGACGAAAATAAATCCTTTGTAGTTGTAGAAAGGTAAAAGAATTCGTTGCTTGTGTTCGGAGGAGCGTGCTGTCGCTGACGGAACTTGACCTTGGATGTGTTTCAACCTCGACCTGCGTCCTACAAAGGGAGTGGCACCAATACGTCGTTACCCTGTGAGTCCATCACGTGGTTTTATGCTTCACTTTCAGTGTCGTCTTGCGGTCATTCATGTTTCTTCAGGCATATAGCGATCGACGCTTAGGGTCTTCGCATTGCGGAGCCAGTTTCTTGCACGGTCGCGGTTCGACGAACACGGTTCCAGACGAATTCCGTCGAGGGAAGGCAGCGACTTATACACCAGATGTCGCTCCGACTCCGTTCTGCCCACCAGCCGACACTCGAGGTCGCGCCCGGGGCTCGGCGAAATCCCAGATCCTGCTGGCGTCTGCAGTGGGGCGAGCTCTCCTCCAGCGCTGCCGCCGTTGGCCAGCGTCCCTGCCTGAGCCGAAGTGGTTTGGCGGCCGCAGAGGGTGAGTCCGCGGCGCTGCATCTCGAGGCGGAGGAAGGCCACACTGCAAGCGAGGACGACGAGGGAGGGCCAGAGCATGCTGTGGACGACGTCAGAGACGCGGTAGAACTTCTCGACAATCGCCTTCGTCTTCGTGTCCGTATCGTAGTAGCAGAAGAAGTCGGGCGACTGACGCGAGCGCCAAGCGTCCACGTAGGACTCGACTGCACGCTGGTTCTCGTCTCGAGTGCGATGACAGACGCTGTACGAACACTACGCAACAACACACAAACACACACACACGTCTGTTACGCAGGGCAAACTAAAGTTAGGTTAGATAAATGGCAAGACAAGATTCTCGCACATTATATCGACATGCATGCGTGACACCTTGCGTCATAGGCGTAGACTCGGAGGGGGAGGGGAGCCGGGGCACGTGCCCCCAGTAATTGAGATGGACTGTACACCCAATGCAACAACTGTAGAATGAATAACCAAATCCCCCCCTAATATTTTGGACAAGTTTATGCCAGTGCCTTGCATTGCCTCCCCGTTTAGAAGGGAATAGAGTTTAAACTGCTGTTTATGGGCCGAGCTTCGTTCGTCGATCTCTGCGCCAGACTACATCTAAGAGCTCTTCATACCGGTCTCAAGCTGTCCCAGCCGCCGGCTGCGTTAGACTTCCCATGGCCAGTTCATGATCCCCCACCGTTCCTCTGGTGGCCCGTCTCTCTCGAACAATCTGCCATCGGACATACGATTACTGTAACAGTTCAGGAAACTTTTTTTTTCGGTGATTCCTAGGCAATCGCACCGGGGCGCCCTTGCGAGTTCCATAATCGGCGCTATACAAGTGCTCTGATACATACATACATACATACATACATACATACATACATACATACATACATACATACATACATACATACATACATACATACATACATACATACATACATACATACATACATACATACATACATACATACATACATACATACAGACACACACATGCATACATACATACATACATACATACATACATACATACATACATACATACATACATACATACATACATACATACATACATACATACATACATACATACATACATACATAATATGAGTCGTATAGTTAGAATATAAATATACAGATTATTTCGACATTGAATAAATATCTTTCTTCAGCATCGATCTCAGCCGCCTCATAGAACTCGTTGCATTTCGCTTTTCTTCTCTAATTGAAAATTGCTGTAACCATCAACACCCCACCCTCTCAAATACACATACATAACCACGTAGCCACACAAGTGCAGGCACACACAGGCACAAACAGATCAAAATGAGAGGCAGGCAGAGATGAATGGCGGTAGAGAGACAGGGAGAGGCATGAAGCCATAGAGGCAGAGAGAGAGAGAGTGACAGACAGAGAGACAGAGAGAGACACAGAGAGACACAGAGAGACACAGAGGGAGAGGGGGAGAGAGAGAGAGAAGGAGGGAGGGAGACTGGGAGGGAGAGAGAGAGAAGCAGAACGACAGAGACGCGCCCTACCTCTCTGTCCCTCTGATTCAATTGTCTTAGAAGCAGAAGAGAATTCTCAGAGAAGTGAGAAGTACAGAGGCAGGCAGGCAGACAAGTAATGGTGGCCTCAAAAGCAGTTAGGGTAGCAGGAAGGGTGGCATGGATCGGTGGAGATAAGGAGGGGTATAAGGAGGAAAAGAAGGAGTTGGGGTCAGAGTGCAAGCCGTTGGTGTTTCAACTTTCAACACAATTCCTAAACGTTGGGCTACTTTCGATCGCCATATCCAACGGGACTTTGCCATGGCAACTGTTACCATGCATGCAGAAGAGATTTTTCATCCTCTGTGTTTGTTTTGGCTATTTATGGACGAGGTACGTCACAAAGGCTTTTGTCATCATGAAATGGTGTCGTCAACACGAGGTTAATATTTCTTAACCGTAATTTATGGTCAACCTGGGTTCTGGGTTTTATAGATTACACTGCGTGGCGATTTCATTTTCAGCCTCACCGCACCTGGTGTTACGTTCCATCTATTATAGCAGAACTCGTAATTTGCACAGGATGGGGCGTTGAGCGACTAATGACAACGCACATTGGTTATTGCTGCATCGATACAGCTACTGTCGCAGCTTCTTCTGCTGAGGCAGCAGCTGCTATAATTAAGGAGTAGCACAATCAATAGGCGACACCGGATTCTGTCAGGCAAACAGCCTGCGTCGCTGCCACAGTGTACGCTGAAGAGGAATGAGGCTGAGAGGAAGGAAGGTAGGCTATAAGTGGACAGGTGGTTCTAGAAATACGATACTAGGCCTATGCTAGTATGTGCTTTCGAATTATATATATATATATATATATATATATATATATATATATATAATTGCTCATCCACCATTGTCCTAGGCTTAGTTTCTAAGGGACTATCGATTTCGGGCGCTATATAAATACTTAGTTGATTGATTGATTGACTGAGTGACTGAGTGACTGAGTGACTGATTGACTGATTGACTGATTGACTGATTGACTGATTGACTGATTGATTGATTGATTGATTGATTGATTGATTGATTGATTGATTGATTGTTAGAAAAACGACCAGTGGCGGCCTGCCATACACATGCAGTACCCAGCCAACGGATTTTCATCCAGCGTTCATACATAGCAGCACGTTCAGAGTTCCTGGACCCCGCTGCATCGAGGATGAAGAACAGCGACGGACGAGGTGGTTCGCCTCATGCATGGGCGCACAGTTAGGCTATACTTTAAAGCCAAGCAGTTGCTCACAGACTGAAGAAGATTCAGCGTCCGAGTATCTTGGGAACCAGGAGGTCAGCGGAGGACAGACGATCGTCGACGGTCGGTCACTTGGAAGTCGTAGAAGCTCTGCGCGGTTGACGGACAACTCTCCTCGCCAGACTCTCCTCGCCCTTGCTTCACAGGCTCCGAGACATTGCGGTTGCAGAAGTCACACATAGGTCTGAATTTCGACACTGTCCAGGTGATGAGAACCTGTTCCCTTTAACAGCTGGACGAGTCGGTCATTCAGCGACAAACATCAGCAAAATCCATGTGTATTCTTTGTGAAAACGAAAAATTTACCCAAAACGCTGACTTGTTCGCAGTAGAAGTCCAACAATTCAAGAATTAGGCAACGGAGCAGTTTTCACACGAAATCAACCAATCTGCGTAAGTGGACACGACACACAAATCCGCGGCCAGAACAACAGCAGAAGTGGTTCTTATGCATTGTGCATTATGATTGTGACAGATAGCGCTAACGAAGAAGTCATCAGAATAGAATAAGTCTTATAGAACAAACTAAAATGAAATACAGCAGATTATATATCAAACTAGAATAGAAAATCATTCTGGTGAATGTAAATAAATTCGACCATTTATTGTAGACACAGCAACGTTGCTTCAACAACATTTCTCGTCGTCGCCCTACATAGTTGAGCTCAACTGAGACCTATCTCAGGCAATGACTTCTATAACGCCGTTGTTATAATGCATAGGGCGTTGATGGTCGCATCAAATAGACTAGCAGTCAAAATCATAATCTGTTAGAGACGCTACGTTGAAATTCGACGAGTCAGACAACTATTAACCAACACAGCTACATATTGTAATGTTAAGTGTAAATCTATGAAATTTCTCAGCGCCACACAAAAGCCACAGTCACGGAGACCAGTTGGTCCGGTTCGGTGTCTGGTCAGAATCTGGGGGGGAGGGTCAAACCGAGAAGACAGCATGATGCTATGGTGGAAATCGGCGGCGGCGGCGGCGGCGGCGGCGGCGGCGGTGGCGGTGGTGGTGGTGGTGGTGGTGGTGGTGGTGGTGGTGGTGGTGGTGGTGGTGGTGGTGGTGGTGGTGGTGGTGGTCATGGAGTGGCGCAGCCCGCGCAGGAGTAGAACAGGACAGGATAGCTCGAAGAGTTCGGTTTCAGTTGTGAGTGGAAAGCTGAAGGAGAGAGGGCAAGCGGAGGTGAGGTGAGAATGATAGGAGGAATAGAAAACTGATGGAGGTCTTTAGAGAGTTCGTTATAAAGAGCTGGTGCAACTTAAATTAAGGAGCGGTTGCAGAATTTCAGACAGGAGACTGGAAGCTAGGAAAGCAAAACGATATGACGAGGAACGAGTAGATCTTGGTGGCTGTATGGTTAATAGCTGGAGGTTACCAATTGTAACCATACATGCTATAGTTTGTCATCCTGTCTCACAGCGTGATGTTATCGAAGCGTCATTTAATAGTATTATTAACTATTCACTGTGAAAGTAAAAGTGGAATCTTGATGGATAGTTCCATCTGCCGGAGGAATGGCTGTGGTATGGGGGGGATTCACTAATGTCCTATAACGAACGGTGGCATTCTCGTCCGGAGGGAAAGGGGGCATCCCCGGATTTTGAAATTATTATAAAAAAATAAAATCTTTTGATTTTAGTGATTATTCCAACAGTCTCAACACGATTTCCAGTGCTAAAAGCACAATTATTTAGGTAAATTCTATTTAAAAAAACGTCATTTTGCTCCCCCTAGAAAAAGTTAGCCCATAGAAAATGTTTGAGATTTCTGAATTTACGAATAGCGGAATAATTCGAGTAATTAATTTCAATTTCTTTCTATAGGTGGTATACTATTTAGTTAAATTTAGACCTATTATCACTCTCCAGATGGGGTAAATATCAGATGTCTACGCAGGGTCTTTAGTTCCTTTGTAAGAATTTTAATCACTAAATTTTGTCGTTTTGTTATTTTTAAATGAGTGGCTAACGCTACCTGTCTTTATTTTATTAAGTAGGCTACCTTTCCTGCCATCATTTCCATGGGTACTGGACGCGGCCTCTGTGGGCTCCACATGGGTCCCATGTGGAAATATGGGTAATATTTGGGCTCAACGTGGGCATTCTGGCAGGGTTTCGTGTACAGTAGGCTACTTTATGCCAATTGATCTCGTTTAGCTACATTGTTTTATAGAGCGTAAGTCCCATGCACCGCCACATTTGCGTACTGCTCCCGGTTGGCATTCCGATGGCGGTTAATTTCAGAGCTTTGATTCTTGGGCTCTAGAGTATCAACCTGTTGTTCCGCTGGCACAATAGACGGCTTCAGTAAAATTGAGATAATTTATTCGCATCTATATCGATGCCAAATGGCTTGCGTCAGAAACTGACGATGATGATGGTGGTGGTGATGATGATGGTGGTGGTGGTGATGATGAGGATGGTGGTGATGATGATGTTTCCACATCATTTTGAATTTCCTTTAAAGGAACATTTTTTATTTTCTGTTCATATTTATTTTAAAAAAATAACACTAAAATCCTTGGAGTCAGTGTATCTGTTTTGTTACATGTCTGTTTTAGTATTTAGCAGAACTTTCTGTTAAAGACTTTCTGTCAAACAATTCAAGTTTGCTTTTTGCAATTTATAAAATCCTTACCGAGTTAATATTGAGTTAGATCTCCAACCTTAGAAGTTAAATCATACTAATTTAAATTCTATTCTTTAATACACAGGCCAAGTTTCACACTTGAAACTTCACTGCAATTAAAAGAGGCCTACCTAAGTCGACCTATTTAACATCTACACACATACTAACTGTCTACAGTTTACAAACGAACCTCCAAGTGGTTTATTTATATAATTATGTGTTTGCAAATACCGGTATATATAGAACTTTACAAGAGCATAAATACCTAAAACCGTCGATTATGCAACTAGTATATATTATACAGTAGTTCATCGCATAATGAACATTTTCTTAAATTTTCTTGAAAGCACTTTGTTGCAACCGATATAGCATTCTATAGGCCTATTTGGTAATAATTTTTGAAATATTGCAAGCTATTGTCATTCAACGTATGCACAAAGCAACGTTTTATAGATTAGTCACTAGTGGCTCTCAAAGATTTGCGCCTCGGGGCAGTGCCGTTTTAAGGCATAGGCACGCGAGGCCCGGGCCTAGGGCCCCGCGCAGCGGGGGGGCCCCGCGGCGGCCCAGAAACAAAATAACAATATTATAAGTTCTGTTCTAACAAGTAACAATTCTGCAAAGTAAAGTAAGAACAATAACACATTTTTATTATTTTTTTAAACAAATGTCTGTGGTCTGCATTTTTAGTTACATATAATTATTGGTAATAAAATCAGAGCGCTATAGAAATAAATCAATAATTTTAACGCATGGCGACGATGGCACACAACTTGCTGTAGGCTATTGGCTATTATGTTTGTTTTCATTTGTCTGCTTTTTCACAACGCTATTCAAGGAATTTTTATGTCTTGGTAAGTTAATATTAATTTTTAATATTAAATCTCTCTGTCCTATAATCTAGTCATTTTTAAAATTGTTTTAAACTTTAAATTATAAAAAGGGCAAAAAGCGTATCAAATTTCGCACAGTTAATAGGATAAATAGAATGATGGCATGTCGACGCTCGGTACTGAGTCGGTAGTGAACTTGGCAAACTTATTTAACTTAACAAAATCACTTCATTTCCACCTCCTCCAATGTATAAGGTTGAGGTTTTTTGATAGTTTCTACCCTTTTTGTTATGGAGATTAAGATTCTGATTGTCAGTTATCACCGTCGTTTACAGTAAACCGATTTGCAACTTTTGGCCAATTATCACTAGGCCTACGATCAATTAAACGAAATATCAGACAACCCATCAAAAATGCGTAGAAATTATATGAGTGGTGCCGCGAAGAGAAAAAAGGAAGCAACTGAAATTGAAATGAACAAACATCCAAAAGTATCTTCTTTTTTTCAAAGTCATAAAACACAATCATCATCGCAGTCCGACATTGTTGAGACGTAAGATACTCTTACGTTGTCTTACTCGTCTACTGATGTCATTGTTTGCGATAAAGATGAACAGTTATTGTCGCTGCAAGATGATGGTCTACCAGTCGAAAGTACAGATGTTGTCACAACACCAAAATTCGAAGCCTATTTCGCAAGATGTAAGCCCTGCGGAGTCAGCTGACTATCCAACTGATGCAGCCTTAGGCTATGGAGTCCAATCACGGAGGAATTGCGATCTTATTGGATTCGTAAAGGTCCTGCTAGTTGCCAGCATAAAGAGTCTGACTTTAGTACGACTCAACGCGTGTATCGAACGGGAGATAAGTTGCATAGACGTTGCTTAACTGATTCCTGTTTCCGTCGTGAACTGCGAAATGGTGAATCAGTTTGTCTCGAGTGGCTGCTCTTTTCTCCATCGCAGAAGTCTGTGTATTGCTTTGTCTGTCGCTTGTTTTCAACAACAACGATGGGTCATCAATCTTTCTGTCAATGATGGTGACAAACTGTACGGGTGAACGTTCTTTCTCAAAACTTAAATTAATCAAGAACGAGCTTTGCAGCCGTATGATGTCATGAGCATAGAATCAGATGTGTTGGAGTCTTTGAATTTCGATGATATTATAAAAGACTTTGCTCAGAGCAAAACACGAAAGCGATGTTTGTAAGAAACTGTCGTTACAAAGTCACAATCCATGTATAGCAAACATGTAGGCCTACTCATTATAATCACACTTTCAGTTTGTATAACAAATAAACAATGGAAACTGTAAAGTATGTTAAACTAAACTTTTATTTTACACTTGTAGTACAAAGATTGATGTGTTAGCTGTGTTATTATGAGTTTAGTAACAGTATAGCCTACTATATTAATAAATTTAACAAAATGACACATATGCACGTACAATGCACTAATGCAATACTCTGTATCTGAGACTGAGATATTGAGACGGAAATCGGATTACGTTTAAGGTTATTTAGGGTTTGTGCGGGTTGTGCCTAGGGCCCCCAAACTCCTTAAAACGGCTCTGCCTCGGGGACCACGTACACTTCACCGGAATCAAACTGACAGTGGACCACATCGACGTCCTATGGCTATTTCACATAGCAAATGAATTTTAAATGACCTACAAGGGAGGCCTACAACTGTTCTAGTAACAGAAATGCGACAACAGCGTGACGTTATATTGGCCTATACAGGAAAGGGCGGTGCGGTAAATCGCAGCTGCGGTCCATCCGGTTAGGCTGGCGGATCATAAGTGGTCCACGGACCACACTTTAAGAACTGCTGGTATTGACGACAGAGCTGCATATACCCATGTTATGTATCATAATACTGCAGGAAATTAATCATCAAATCCAAGCACAAGACTAAATTTAGCCTGATCTTGACTGTGTCTGGGAGTGTTAATAAACCAACTGAATGATATTAACGTGTGCCCAGTCAACGTTTTGCGAACGCTTCATGCAACTGACGTCATTCCCGACCTCAGTGCAATTCTGAAGATGGTGTCATTCATTCATTCAAAGTATTTATTCCCGACCTCAGTGCAATTCTGAACATGATGTCATTCATTCATTCAAAGTATTCATTCCCGACCTCAGTGCAATTCTGAACATGGTGTCATTCATTCATTCAAAGTATTCATTCCCGACCTCAGTGCAATTCTGAACATGGTGTCATTCATTCATTCAAAGTATTCATTCCCGACCTCAGTGCAATTCTGAACATGGTGTCATTCATTCATTCAAAGTATTCATTCCCGACCTCAGTGCAATTCTGAACATGGTGTCATTCACTAATTCAAAGTATTTATACAGCGCTCGAAATATCTGCTCAAACGCCATCGAATGAAAATGGTTTTTTGAAGTGTTGAAAACTTGGAACTGTCAATACGGAATGTGAGTCCTTTTCCGTAAAGAGAAAAGTAGGGCCATAGCTGAAAATGTTACTATAACATTATTCAGCGCGCACGTAGGTCTATATAAAAGCAAAACTAAAGCAATAAACAAGCAAATCAGTTAACAGTCGTTTCAAAGGTAATACAGTCTGCCAGGTCTATACATTCATTAGCAAAATTGACCTGTTTGTGACTGAGCATACGTAAAACCTTGGTCAAATTGGTGACGTAGCCTACACGTGTTTTTGTCACCAGGCAGCGCAAGTTGTTCTTGTGAATAGACACCATTGCGGATTGACTGGATCCGTGTGCCTGGGCTTTGTCCTTTCCAAGCTCTATATCTATAGGAGCTAAGGAACGCCTACCCTTCGACAAACTAAGGAATGTTACAGACCCTGTTACAATTATTGTAAGGAAAAATCGCAAAAGCCTTTTCTTGTATACAAGAAGCACTGTGGCAACTGCGTACTGTCATAGAAGAGACAGTCAAATCACGGGCATAAACCCAAAATGCTGATTGAAGCATCGTTTTAACCCTGGCGAGTTCTTACGGAAGATTTTAAAGTATGTTGTACAAATTGCGAGTCTTTGACGAACGTCCAGGTGTTTTTAACAAGAACGAGTTTGCACACAGTCGCTATAAGATTACATTTACCAGAAACGTAGGAAAACCCGAAGCAGGGACTCCTCTGGTAGACGTCGCATTGAAAGCGACATGCCTCCCACGAAACGCCAACTGACGTAATGACGTTGTCAGAATCGAGGCAGACTCCACGTACTTTTTGATACTGAGAGGTCCGATGTTGCGGATAAGATAGTCTGGTTGTGTCAATATCAGCCTCAATGCGCGTAAAAAGGGGCGTCAGCTCAACACTGTTGATGGCATATATCAGATCAGACAAACCTTCGGAATTCGTCTGGTTTGTGACATTCTTGGCTTTGACGACGAACCTGTGTCGACGCGGATTCAGGTCATTTGTGATATCAGAGGTGTGATAGATTGTGCTATAGCGACTCACAGCACGCGCAGGTCCGTAAACGTTCCAGAACTTGCTGAGCCTACCCCACATATCGTCGTCTTCCCCACCCCAACCGAAAAACTTCAACGCGAAACCATTTACTTTAAGGAACATTTCCGGCGTAACAGACACCACTCCGCCAAAGGTCGGGTACAAACCGTACCTGAATCGATCGACCGATCGGGCGTAGTGTCTGGGGTTCGGTCCGCATGTCATAAGAGCGCGGTCGTCCTCGAGAAGCATGTCAACGTCGTGAAAGATGACACAGTCGAAGAGAAATCGCTTCTGCGCCTCGAGAAACGCAATGTTCATGATGGCCGCCTTGTTGAAGATCATTGGAAGGCGCTGGTCGACGACGAAGATCCGGAAGTAAAGCTGTTGTCGTTTCAGGATCGGATAGAGATGACGCAGCAGAATTCGTAAATGACTCTCGCGGTCTCGACACGGAATTATGATCGCCAGACGGGTATGTGGTACGCAGTTGTCCGGCATCCACTCCCCTCCCATGAACACACCCGCTCCCACGCTCTCAGAAATACTCGTCCAATTTTCATCGTCGAGTTTATTGACCAAGACTCTTCCTTGTAGTTCTTTTGGCAGACATGGACACCAACTGGTGTTCAAATTGTTGGAGATCTTCTCTAAACACCATTTCTTTTCCTGTTTGTGATATTCGACAATCGAAGCCATCTCTCTTGGTCTTACTGGTTCCGGACTTACAATTAAAGGGCTCCTGGTAGTAAAATTCATCAAACGTTGACTTGTACGGCTCTTCTCCATTACCTCTTCAGATCCTCGTTGAACTGAAGACTGTAAGACTTGCCATGATCCGTGTAGCGCAACGACTAGTAAAACTCCAAAGATAATCCCGCTAATGTAAAAGCGACAGAAGCGAGTGGTGAACTTCCAGTATATCTTTCCCATGGCAGCAACAAGTCTAAAGGCTCCTAAATGAAAATGAGACACATATTCGGTTTCTGTAAAGTTTCTTCTGTATACACCATCGCAAAAATCTGAGGATAGGCAACGGCACAGCTGCAAGACAGCTGTCGTCTAAATCAGAAGGTTCTTCAATTTTGCGCTCTTATAAAGCTCACAGCTTATAACTTGTCTAATTAGGGGAACTGAAACGCTCTGCCGCTATCGTGGGAATGTCTCAGACACAGTGCAATAAATCAACTTCGCTGAAGCCAGTCGAACTTAAGCAACTGAGGCAAGCAAGTGCAACCACGAGATGTCGTGACACGGTCAAGAGAAAACTGTCAGTGATATATATATATATATATATATATATATATATATATATATATATATATATATATATATATATATATATATGCAACCACGAGACGTCGTGACACGGTCATGAGCAACAATCCATATATATATATATATATATATATATATATATATATATATATATATATATATATATATATATATATATATATATATATATATATATATATATATATATATATATACAGTAGAGTAGTATAGGCCCTACGCCTAATTGTGTACGTCGTTTGTAAACAACATCTATGCTGTGCAGCTGCAGCTGTGGAGTTTAGTCAGAAAAACATACACACTGTCATCAGGCTACTGTTACTGTAGTCTGGAATCCTGAGATTTTTAAATTGCGTATAGTCATGCGAACACTTGTATGCGGAAAACAAGTGAGTGCATTAAGAGAAAGCCGATATATTTGCTGGAATGCGAGTATCTGCTATTCGAATAGGCCTATGCTAAAGGGACCGAAAGCAAGGCACCAAATTAAAGGTACTACAGGCTGTGGAGTTTACAAACTACCTGTCCTTTATTTAGATACACGCGCCGTTTGTACTCTAACAACATGGATTGTCTCTGTTTACCATTAAATTATTATGACTTCAACGAACTCCCTAAAACAGTTTTGGCAATAGATATAGTTTTATTGTTGACCTTATTTTAGACGTTGGCATTCATGTCTAATAATAACAGAAAAAGAGCGGTTCCTTCAGCTAACCCGAGAGGAAGCCATGGGTGTGATGTGCTAGTGACTTCCTTTTCTTAGCCTCGGCATATGAGAGTGGGTGGCCATGCAGTCTTCCCCCTCGCCGTCTGATCTGTCCACCGACAGTGTAGGTCGGTGTACTCATTATAGCAAAATCGGACTTGAAATCTCGCAACAGATTTCTGCCCTGGCGAGGATTTGAACCCCCGACTTCTCAGATGACAGTCCAGCATATTTATTAATCATTCCAGTATGTCTTATAATATACGAGATGAAATTAAGTGGATTGTTAAATTACACCTGTAATTTATTGTTAAATTACACCTGTAACATATGCTGGATAATGGTCATTATTTTGTGTTCATGATGCAGTGTAAATTGCCGAAATTTCCAAGCGCCGCACTGAAGTGCATCCTCTGCATAGTAATGGATTTAATAATTATACTAGCATTGTTTATTTATAAAAAAAGTAAATTGCCGAAATTTCCAAGCGCCGTACTGAAGTGCATCCTCTGCAGGACTGACTGAAACCCTGATGAGTTTAAGACTGATGAGCCGCGTCAGTCATTCTTTGAATGGAAAATGTTTTTCTGCGAACGGCTGTTAGAAGCGATTCCAACCGGACTATGCAACAAGAGTTTCGCTCTCCTATGAAGATAACGTACGAGGCTCAGAGGGCTGATTTAAATGTAGTATCTTGTAAACTTTAAGACAGACCGCAAGATTACTGGCACAAGTGAACCTATCAAAGTTTGCCTGAACATCCTTATTAGTTAGTGTAGACTTTAGAATATTAAATGATACGTCTGAAAATTGCTAAGACCCTATTTAATTACCTTTCCCAAATGTCGGCCTGTGAATATGAGATAAGCATTAGTAATCAGCCATGGCTACAAGAATTATTCTTGGCAGTTCTATAATCAAGGGTGTTGGGGTGAAAAAGGAAAGGTTGATTATATGAATTTCTGCACGACTTATTTTCGTTTTCTGAGTAGGCCTAATTGTGATCCCCGATCCCTCCATGACAGGAATCATGGAGGGATGGGGGAGAAAGAGAAGACCATGCAGGGAATGGCTACAGGCCATCGAGGAATGGTGTGGGATGAACATACAGGAACTGACACACCGGGCACAAGACAAGGAGTCCTGGAGGAGAGTAATGAAATGCGCAGTGGACACCTACTGGCTATCAGCCCATGGGTCATGAAGAAGAAGAAGAAGAAGAAGAAGAAGAAGAAGAAGAAGAAGAAGAAGAAGAAGAAGAAGAAGAAGAAGAAGAAGAAGAAGAAGAAGAAGAAGAAGAAGGAGGAGGAGGAGGAGGAGGAGGAGGAGGAGAAGGAGGAGGAGGAGGAGGAGGAGGAGGAGGAGAAGAAGAAGAAGAAGAAGAAGAAGAAGAAGAAGAAGAAGAGAAGAAGAAGAAGAAGAAGAAGGAGAAGAAGGAGGAGAAGAAGGAGGAGGAGGAGGAGGAGGAGGAAGAAGAAGAAGAAGAAGAAGAAGAAGAAGAGAAGAATTGTGAGAGTAAGCACATCTGTCAAACATTTAATCTGTTCTTCCGAACACTGGTAGGCCTAGCGAAGCATGAAAAGTTCGAGAGCGTGAATATCAGTGACCCGTGTCGAAGAAGCCGACGCTAGAGCTGGACCAAAGTTCAAACGCAGGCCACGGGAGACAGCGAATGAGACGAAGTTTTGTCAAACCTTTTGTCTTTCAATTCAAATACGCACGCGATATTCAGCCTACTATAGACTTGTGTTCACTTATGCATACTGTTTACCGCACACTGCGCACAAGAAAACAGTAAACTTCATAATTATATATATCGAATGTAAGTTTAGTAGGTTAAACTGCTATCATCATACAAGAAGCCTAATCATACGTATATTATTTCATTGGCATGATCGAATGCGCAACCTTCACTAAATCGTGAGAAAATCTTGAAAATAAATTTTTTTCGAGGTCTTGTTAAACAAATCTTGTGGTTAGCGTGCTGGTCTGTCAACCGAGAGGTCGGGGGTTCAATGTCCGACAGAGCAGAAATTTGTTGCGAGATTTTTCCTTCACATGCGCCCCCGCTATAATGAATACACTGATCGTATACACTGTTGGTGGATCAGGCAACGAAGGAGAGGACTGGCCACTCGTCCCTATAAGCCGAGGCTAAGAAAATGAAGTCGTTAACACTTCATACACACGGCTGCCATTTGGATTAGCTTAAGAAACTACTCATATTCTTTTTAAGCAATCGCTAACTTAAAAATACCCGTTTTCGGTCCCTGGCAGCTAGCCCTAACTATCCGGATTAGACCTGATATTAGCTATTCGAAGCTCCTAGAAACCGTCGGAGTTTCTTCGTTCAGAAACAATGACGTCTTTTTAAATTAAGAAGCGCGACTCACAGTTAACATGGAATGTAGGCCTAAGTTAAGCTGAATCACATGACATTTACTTAAAGGAAGCTTATTCCAACAGGTCAGATGCATTAGAAAGCCCAAGGAACTTAATTGAGCTCAGGTGCGGCTAATTTGCATCATAAAAATTCCACACGGTCAGCAGAGCGTGTCCTTCGCTGGCCCATGCGCAACTAAAGTGAAGCACAGGTTCGGAGAACGACCAGTGAACGTCCGAAGAGACTATTTGAACCGCCGACCTCTCAGATGACAATCCAGCATAAGTTATTCATTAATCATTCCAGCATACCGGCTAACTGAAAATTTTCAAAACCGAGCAATCGATGCTTATGCATTGCAATGAACTTTTAACCAACCGAGCAACATTATTTTTGTGCAAGAGATATATCACTTGCGTGACAAACCAAAGTGAAAAATCACATAACGTCTGATATAATAGGCCTACTGATTTTTAAACGACAGTAGCCTAACATGCGAAATTGTATTTTTAAATCTTAAGGCGTTGGAAATAAAAATTGCACTAGTGGAATTTTTCAATTACGCTCAATAGGTGCTAAGTTACCAGCTGCCAGAAACTTATAGGGACTGCATAGCAGAAGGCAAACCAGTGCTTTCAGCAAGGTAAGGAATATATACACTAAGATACACAAAAACCGAACTTCTAAGACAGAACTATATACAGAGGACAATCTACCTCTTTAGGAAATCTTAACCTGATCCATCCAATTCCCCGCCTTCCGTTTCCCTCAACCTAGACGCTTACCAACTAACACGCAGGCCTAATCCGTTTCCTGCCATCTTTATTCTCCTTCTGGCAACTGGATCTTTTCCACACGGTAGGCCTATCTCTGGACGACTCCACTGAATAATTTGTTGGCCTGCGCTTAGCTATTCAGTTGCGCTTTAGAATTAATTTTAAAATTCACGAGTATCCTACGAGTAAATTTTGCACTATTGTTATCGATCTTTGTTCATCGATCTCTTTAATTAATTATTCAACTCTGATGTCGCATTCACTGATTACTGTCAATTTGGCAATGCTGTGTAGGCCTGCATTGGCCTATCCCAGTGTTTTAGTTGTCCAAAAACAACTGGGGGGGGTCAAAAATTTACAGATTACCAAATCACATAATCACATAGACCAAACACCAGTTTTTTGTAGTAAAGTAACCCCCCCAACATATTTTCAGTTACTTAGCTGAGGGGGTTAGAAAGAGAACTGGGGGGGGGGGTTGAACCCCCCCCCCAATCCCCCCCCCGACAACTAAAACACTGGCCTATCCTCCTTCAATATGCACAAACTTCAATCTATTCTTAATGCTGCTGCTCGGCTTATAGGTGATATTCTTAAGTTTGCCCACATCTCTGCATTTATTCGTGACTCCTCCACTGGCTCCCTGCCCGAGAGAATCCAGTTCAAACCCTCACCTTCATGTGCAACTGCCTTACTGAGTCTGCTCCGTCTTACCTAATGAATTTCTGCATCCCAGTTTCTACCTTGCCTGAGAGGGCCTCCTTGTGATTCTCGGCCCGTGACCTTATGGTTGTTCCACGTATGCACTCTTCCACGACCCAATCCAGGAGCTTTGTCTATGTGGGTCTTCAGCGTGGAACAGTCTTCCCCAGTCCCTCCGCCAAGAGCTTCTTAACTTCTCTCCTCTTCAGTTCCGTAGACACTTGAAAGCCTTTCTTTTTGCCGGTGCTGGATGCGGGTCGAGAGCGCCGATTATTATATCTTCGTTTATTCATAAATTCCCACTGACAGAACGCAATGAGGTACAATTCACCTGGGTACTGATTATATGCCAATTAACACGTTTTTTAAAAACGTCATGCAAGTCAAAATGATTACTATCAGTAACTGTTTTATACGTCATCCGATGACCTGAGTGACGCTATATAAATGTTCGGTTACAATTACAAGTAATAAAGGATTACTCTGACTGACCATAGACAATAATCAAGTGTACGTGACCTAGGTGTTACGCTTGATAGCTCTCTCTCCTTCAAAGATCACATCTCTAACCTCACACGTATTTCCTACTTCCATTTACGGCGTCTCAGGGCTGTTCGACGATCTGTCTCTTCCTCTGTTTTCACAACGCTGGTCCATGCTTTCATTTGCTCCAGAATTGACTACTGCAATTCGCTTCTAATCGGTCTTCCTAAGGTCCGTCTCATGCCTCTGCAGTCAGTCCTAAATGCAGCTGCGAGATTAATTGCCCGTCTGCCACGCTACTCACGCATTTCATCCTTCATGTTTGAGAAACTGCACTGGCTTCCTCTCTCTGCACGTATTAAGTTCAAAATCATTATTCTGGTGTCAAAGACACAGCGGGGTCTCGCCCCCAAATATTTAATTGATGTAATTCACCGGCCTCTTTCTGTCTCCTCGCATCGTCCACTTCGCTCCTCAGACAGATTTGATCTCTCAGTTCCTCATACTAGAACAGCTATGGCTCAGTCCCGATCTTTTGCCTCAATTGGTCCCTCTCTCTGGAATACACTGTCTCCTTCTACTCGCTCTCAAATTTTAATAAGTAACCCCTCATCTTCTTTTGCTTTCCTTAAGACTTATTTCTTTTCTCTCGGCCTTGCGCACTGGGAGCGCCTCTGAACGGTAAACCCTACTAGAGGCGCTTTATAAATGTTTAAATACAATACAATACACTATAAAGCAGTGTTTCCCAACATGGCCATGCATGGGTGCCGCAGCACCCAACGGTACCGTGACCCTGCTGTGGTACGCCGCGGATGATCATCACTACCACAGTATAAATAATTACACAGTACGTCGGCTCCCGGCCGATGCAACAGTCAGAATGTGTGACCGACCGCCATTTTGAATACGAGCCCTTACACGTCGATACACCGGAACCCATCACATCAAATATTTTTAAACGTTACAACATTGAGGACTACACGCCGATACACCGGAATCCATCACATAAAATATTTTTTAAACGTTACAACAACATCGAAGACTTCATTAGAATTAACAATATTATTGTTAACGTTAATTTCAGCTTAAATCTATAATTCAAGAGCTCGTATTCAAAATGGCGTCACCCGAAAAACTAGTCAACGGTTAGCAATGCGAGTCGACGTACTGTGTAATTATTTATACTGTGTCACTACTGACATAGGCTAGGCCTATAACTAGCTTTTAAAACTTAATAAAGTGTAGAAATAGTCGCAACAATGCCGTTGAATACAATGAACGTTGCTCTTAATTAAAATAAAGAACTGGGAGAAAAAATAAGTGAGATTAAAGCAAGGTGCCGTTGACCGTTGACTAAATGACTTTTAGAAAGCGTGCTTTGCTTTGAAAAAGGTTGGGAACCACTGCTACAAAGAATGTTTTGAATACTGAAATTACTTACGTCCCGTGACATTACGCCTGCATCAGCGCTTTAAAGTATGGCGACTAAAATTTGCGAGATATTTTAGGGGCTTGTAGAAAGTCTGCAATACAGGAGATCATTTCATGCTTCGCTTTAATTTCTGGAGACTGACAGAAAGCAATAGGCTAATTCGAAGAAACTAACGATTTAAATTCAAAACTTTTAGACTCGCGGCTATACTTGACTCGTGACGTCACAGCCTACGTCAGAACTCACCTTAATAACAACACTGATTCTTCTTTTTCTTCTGGCTCGCTGCCTTTAGGCAGGTTCAAACGTCCGACGTCGCCACCCCTCTCAACGTTGAGCCTCTTCTTTAAGTCTACTGCATCCCTCCAGCAGCCAATCCAGTGTCATTGGTCTTGGTCTTCCCCTTGTCCTCCTCCTCTCCATTCTTCCCTCGATGACATTTCTTAGGAGGGAGTCCCCTCTCAGCGTGTGCTTGATCCATTTCCTTTGTCTCTGTCGTATTGCATGCTTCAAGAATCTTTCTTGTCTTCGATCCGTACGAAACTACACTCCACAACTGTGTCTCTGTCATTCTTTTCTTCAGATTCCTGTTCATTTTTCCTCTCAAAAGCTCACTCCTTTTCTGCCTATGTCTCTTTATTCAGTGCTATTCTTCTTTTCAGGTCTATTTCCTTGCATAGCATTTGGCATCTGTCGTGATCATGCTCCTCTGGTAGCAGAATTCTTTTACTTGTTCTATTTCCCCTCCACCGATGTTTATTCTGACTATAGGAGCCCGTTGAGTAATGGATAACACACTGGCGTGAAGAGCAGTAGGTACCAAGATCGAACCCCTTAGACCCCGTAAGGTTTATTCAGCCTTCCACTCGCTAGGTGGCGGCGGTGGTTAAATGAATAGTAGGCCGTGATAGGCGCCCTGGCGGCTGCCGTATAAATAGTTGTCTTCGACTCCTGTAAAACTGTTTTCATGTGCTTCTACTGTATACATGTATGTAAGGCTCCCTGCGTGGCTGCCGTTTCTACTGTATGTATGTTCACTGCACAGCGCAGTGCGGTCAGCAGGCGCTTAAATAAAGAAAAAAGAGATTATTATTATGGTTTCTTTTTTACTTATCCTTATTACTTTTGTCTTTTGATGTTTATCTTCATTCCGTATTCGATAGATATGGCGCTTAGTCGATCCATCATTGTCTGTAGGCCTCTCTGACTTTCCGCCATCATTGCCTGGTCATCTGCAAACCTCAGCGCCCTAATCAGTCTGCCTCCGACCTTGATCCCCTCCTCCATGTCCTCCATTGCTTC
Organism: Allolobophora icterica; assembly: GCA_963556255.1. NCBI lineage: Eukaryota > Metazoa > Annelida > Clitellata > Crassiclitellata > Lumbricidae > Allolobophora > Allolobophora icterica. The sequence goes on from OY744602.1 coordinate 32,478,315, forward strand.
TCTAATAAGCTCTTCTATATAACTATTGAAGAGCAATGGTGATAACGGGCATCCTTGTCTCCCTCCTCTGCCTAGTTTCCCTGGTTCCGAATACTCTCCATCTATTCTTATTTGTACCTTTTGTCCCATACTTTTCATAAAGATTTCCTGTCAGTCATCTTTCTCTCCAGGCCCGGTTCGTCCATATGGGCAACTGGGCAGCCGCCCAGGGCCGCCGATTTTTAGGGGCCGCCAATTTTCCATTTTTCAAAAATTATTTAATTATTATTCGTAAAAAGAGGTGAATGACTTTAAAAAAAGTCATCAACTTTTTGTGCTTAGGGCCGCCGGGCCTGTTTCTCTCCAGTCTACTCCCATCGTTTTCAGTGCCTGTAATAGCCTTCTCCAATCTACTCTATCGAATGATTTTTGTAGTCTACAAAACATATATCCACCTATTTCTTGTCCACCTATTGGCAGCTCCTCTCTGTTAGTACTCTTAGTATTCCGATCGCATCTCTTGTTCCCATGCCCTTTTTAAATGCGAAATGGTCGTCTCCTAACCCATCGACTGCCTCCGTCTTTGTTTGCACCCTCTTTGTTAGTATTCTACTCATGATCTTTGACGCATGGGTGAGGATACTAATGGTGGTCTTCGCAAGCAGTTGCATTCGATTTTTTTTCATTGGTATTATTGCAGGAAGTGTAGATGTGTGTGTATATATATATATATATATATATATATATATATATATATATATATATATATATATATATATATATTAGGGTGGTTCTGACTTTCATGGGAAAAAATTAAAACTGTTTTTTCTTGACTTTCCGCTTTTAGTTGTGTTCCAATGAATATAAAAGAAATTTGTACAAAGTTATAGAACATTATCTTGTCATTTAGGGGTAGCTCAATAACATTTAAATTTGACTTAACGGTATTTTAAAAGAAATTTTTCCATTATCCATCATTTTAATATTTTCCTTACCTAATGAAACAACAATGTTTAATTGTTGTTATTTTTAAGTGAACAAACTGTTAAAGTAGTAGTTATAAATAATTTCAATTAATTAGTTTGACTTTATGTTATTATGTAATAACAATATATGGCTCACAAATCATTTGCTGAAGTTTATTTTGACTTAAGCATTTCTTTCTTGCATTCTGGAAAGTTGCGTCTATGATCATGCACTACTTGAAACAGATATTGTTTCTGGTTTTCTTTGTAATTATGGAATTTTACTCTTCACTCATTCAGCATTGTCATTTACAACTTGTAGATGATGAATAATTTCTGAGGCAACTTTATAATCATCTGTAATGCCCCATTTTCAGGATCGCTTTTCAGGAAATCACTATAGATTCTTAGCCGGTCAAAAAACAGCATGGAGGTCATTGCATGCTCATTCTATGTTCATGACCACAGATTTCTGAACATCTACCTGTATTCTCTTAGGAGGATCATCTTGGCCTGGTCGCTCGTGTAAAGGTTTCACCATTGCTCGTTTGGACTTGGCTGTCAATGCCAAATCAAAAAATGCCAAAGCCACGAGCTCCTCACTAAGGTACCACAGATGACCTGCAAACTTATTGCTGGCTACTTTGGAGAGAGCAGGATTTTCTTTTTGATAGCTAACCAGAGTTTTCAGTAAGCATAAATCATTCCAGCAACAATTTAGCAACAGCGGCTGCCTGTGCTTCTCCTGTGCCAGAAAGTAGCTTGGTAACTTTAAGAAGTTGGCTTTCCCCAACATAAGATAAAATGACAGTTAGACAGTCAAACAAATGTTGCCTGTCAGATCCGGAAGTGCACAACCAGTGTAGATGATGTGGTTGTTTTAAATATTTCTTTTAATTTCTTAGCAGTTTCTTCTCGATATTGTTCTCATTCTCTATGTATTGAAGAACGGCTGATTTTCAACTCGTCTACATTGTGGATTAAATGCTAACACATTTGTTGCCTTCCTGTCACTTAACTTTGTCCTGTCCAAAGCTGCTGCCAGCCTTGGTGTCACAATATTTGTTGTTAGTCGTTTTTTAAAGGAGTTTTCACTAAATTTACATTTTGACTCCCACCATCTTCGCAATCTTCAGTTGAATCATCACTACTAGAGGTTTCAAGAATAATTTTCTCATTCATGGCTTCCAAATATTGATCTTATTTCTGCTTTCTCTCCATGCTTGCTTTTTGTCTTTTAGATGCCATTATTTCTTTGAAGTATGTACCATATCAACTGGTCCCATAGAACAACGGCGACCTCTTTCTCTTTGGCCAAGCAGACACTCTTTATCCTCTTAGATTTTGATTATGTTTAAGGCATCCAAGTGAGCAATGTCAAATAAATTATCTAAGGCATCAACAAATTCTGTTTAATTTTGTTTGCTGAGACTCAGTTTTCCTGTTAACATTTTTCTTTAAATTGATCCAATAATAATTACTAATCGCAACTGTAACCGTAAAACTGAAACTCTATCTTTTGGATGCACAGTACAGATAGGCTATGTTACACAAGCTCTGACAACTTCAACTTCATTGAGCTACCTCTAAATATTGCTCAAATCAGCTCATATTTGGCCAGATTTATTTTTGTGTGTACTAGAACAATATAATAAGCGGAAATAATCACATTTAAAAATTTCAGATTTCAGAACCACCCTAATATATATATATATTCAATTCAATTCAATTCAATAAATCTTTATTGGTACTCATGACAATCTTTAACCAAGTTATTAACATCAGCCAAATGTATTATGTCTAGTGTAGCATTGTTTTACTGTCCGACAAAATCAAGAGTAAGAACATTTGTTAAAATTAAGAGTGTGTGGCTTGTGGTATATTATGCATATCCTGTTGTCTTAAATACCAAAGGGTAACCCTAAAGGGATGGAAGTCCCGCTAAACCAGGGATGCCCTATTATTTAATTTACTTTTTTAGAATGATGGCAGCTAAGATGACCCATTGACGGATTCAACATCTGTTAAGAAGTGCATTTGATTAAGTACTCAGTTTGGTCTTAACTAAACTTAATTATGAATTATGAAAGAACAACAAGAAATGGAAAAATGAAGAAACAAAAAACAAAAATGAACCCAAAAAGAAAGAACTAAGTAAAAGAAGCCTACCAAAGCAGGCTACAGTAAGTCCCTACTGGGACTCTAGTCAATCGCTTAAAGTAACAACAAATAACTGGAACCAAGTTACCAAGGAGTATACGATGAGCGATACGAGACTCTTATACTTGACCCCATTGTGACCCATATAGACCAAGTTTACTCAAGTCGATTCAGGGAGTATATGCTGCAGGTTAATTATTCATTGATTAAATATTTTTTTAGGCTCTTTTTAAAGATAAACTTACTTTTAGCATTTCTAACCTCTAATGGCATCGAGTTCCAAATTTGTGGACCATTTGATTTAATGCTGAATTTTCTCAAGTTTGTTCTTGTTTTAATGGGTCGGTAGAGTGCAGCACCTCTAGTGTAGTGTTCATGTACTGCTGAGTTTAAAGTGAAATAGCCCTCAAAAGAGTCTGGTAGGAGATTATGACTATATGAATAAAGCAGTTCGGCAATTTGCAAGGTGTTAATCTGTTTAAGGTTCAGAAGCTTCAGATTTTTAAATATAGGTTTAGAGTGATCATTTCGACCTGCCCCCTCTATCATTCGAATTGCTCTTTTCTGCAGCAGAACTAAGATGAGATGAGATTCATAAGTTGAGGCCCATAGTAAGTTACAATAGCTAAGATAAGGAAGGATCAGGGTATTGTAAAGACTCAGTCTGATAGTTTTAGGAAGGATTTTTGCTACTCTCGAAATTATTCCAATGTTTTTTGCTATTTTTAAGGAGACGTAATTAATATGGGTTTTCCAAGTAAGATGTTGGTCTATGAAGACGCCCAGAAACTTGGCTGAGTCTACTTTGGCGATAGGATCGCTATTAATGGATAGGTTACCAATTATTGGCCTAATTTTCCTATAAGATTTAAAAATTATGTAATTTGTTTTTCCTATGTTGAGTGTCAATTTGTTTGCAGTAAACCAGTCATTGACTATGGTAAGCTCCCTGTTAACAGATTCCATGAGTGTTGCCCAAGAGGTGCCAGACTGGAAAATATTCGTGTCATCCGCAAAGAGTACAAAGTGAAGAGACGTAGAGATCTTTGCAAGGTCATTTATATACAATAGGAAGAGAAGAGGCCCCAAGTTAGATCCTTGAGGTACCCCCGAGGTTATAATTCCCGGCAAAGAGAGTGTCCCATTACAACTTACTATTTGAGTACGTGATTCTAAGTAGCTTTTAAACCAAGTGAGCTGGATCCCCCTAATTCCGAAGTTGGCTAGCTTATCTATTAGTATAGCATGATCTACACAATCAAAAGCCTTGGCTACATCGATGAACACCCCTACTGCATATTCATTGTTATCCAGTGCCTTAGAGATTTTATCCTCCATGTCGAGGAGCGCCATAAATGTAGAATGCCCGGTCTGGAACCCATGTTGGGAGGGGTGAAGAGCTTTAGTCTTAGTGATAAATGAGCTTAGCCTATGATGCATTATTTTTTCTAAAAACTTTGCAAAAAATGGTAAAACAGATATTGGTCGATAATTTTCACAATTTTGTTTATTGCCCTTTTTAAAAATAGGTATTACCTTAGCCGTTTTTAATTGATCCGGCACGATACCATTTGATAGTGAAGAATTAATGATTACCATCAGGGGGTATGTAATTAAGTGTAAGTTGGGCAACGCTATATACGGATCAATGCCATCGAGCCCCTTCGTATGAGTTTTTTTTATGCTATGTCCAATGTTCAATATTTCTTCCTGCGAAGTCAGTAACAAACCCATGGATGATGGATTAGTAGCAGGCATGTAGTCCTCGTAATTTGTGGAAGGAAGAGGTAGTTTGCTAACTAGGTCATTCGAGATATTAATAAAATATTCATTAAATCTATTCGCTATTATTTTAGGATCTTCTGTATTGATGTTCTGTATTACCAAGGAGTCTATTTTCATGCGTCTGCTATCAAGCTGCAAGGCAGAACGAATTAGTTTACAGAGAAAGCAGAGAAAGGAGCCAAGATATATATATATATATATATATATATATATATATATATATATATATATATATATATATATATATATATATATATATATATATATATATATATATATATATATATATATATATATATATATATCTTGGCTTAGCCTTATCAGTTCTTTCATGGCTCCTTCCCCCAGGTTTTTCAGCATCTCTGCTGGTATGTTATCTATCCCTCCTGCTTTGTTACTTTTCAGTTCCTTTATGGCCGCTCATCTGATCTCCTCTCCCAATACTTTCGGTCCTATGTCCTCTGTTCCGTCTCGTGTTTCCTCTTCTTTCATGTCATGATTATCATTCCGTTTGCGCTCATGCATAGTTGCTCTACATAATCTTTCCATCGGCTTTTGACTTCACTACTTTTATTCAGGATCTAACCTCTATTCCTCCTCCTTTCTCTGCTTTCCTTGAAGTTGATATTATGTTTCACTCTTTCATACACAATATCGTGTCTTCCTCGTTGTTGCAATTCTTCTAGATCTTTGCATTGCTCATCCCACCATTTTTCTTTGGCCTCCTCTGTTGTTCTTTGCAGTTTGTTGTTTGGTCTTCTACGTATATTCCTGCCTTTTATCTCTACCTATCTGTACTTTGGTGTTTCTACCTTCTCCGTTCTTCATCTCTTCTAACATATCTCTTGTTATCCACGGTTTTCAAGCCGTTATCATCTCCCCTACTCCCACAGTATCGTTGGCACTCTATATCATGTTGTCTTTCAGTCATTTCCATCTCTCCTCTGTGAATGTGCCATCCTACTATGTCAGATTATCTTCTATTCTCTCTCCTACTTCCTTGCTCCAGTGCTGTCACTAGGATTGGTGTCACCCAGTACGGTAAGTCATGGTGTAACCTCCATTATAAGGTTCAATAAGGTAAAGTAGCATAGAGATTCAGCTTTAGGTAAATTGATGCTGATACATGCATGTCAGCTGGGCTTACGAAAAATGTTTTTGTTGTTATCTCTTGTTGTTTATTTAAAAATAATAAATTTCTGTTGAAACTTTGCACCACATTTGTTAAAAGTCATTTTGATGTCATCCCCTCTGAAGGTGTCACCCAGTGCGGCCGCACCGCCGCATTACCCTATAGTGACGCCACTTTCTTGCTCTTTCCCTTTAGTTTCGTCTTGTCCCAACTTTGTCTTATTTTCCTTTGTCTCTTGATGAATATCAGTTTTATTTGAATCTTCATTGAGACTAGGTTGTGATCTGTGTCGGCTCCCGGCATTGCTCATGCGTTCTTGACATTATTTCTCTGTCTGAGCCGAACCATGGTATAGTCCAGCTGATACCGTGCCACATCTCCCGGTGCGTTCCACGTGTACGCCTATCTTCATCTTTTCTCATGCTGCATGGAACCAGATGTTTGTCTCTAGCATTTCTTTTCTCTCGCAGAACTCCACTGGTTTTTCGACTCTAACAATGATTAGAGATAGAAAGCCGTTTCTTAAGTTTCTCTGAAGAGAAAGGATTAGAGATAGGAAACCGCTTCTGTAATTTCTCTGAACAGGTTAAGTGGCGCGGCACTGGCGCCCCTGTTAGGGAGCTATGCGTGGCCTTTTAGATAGCCTAATAATATTTCAACAGTAACTGTTATGTAAATCGCCGAAATTCTTAGCACCACAGATTAGCTGTATTGGAGAGACAAGTTTACACACCGGCGCTTTTGTCAAATCAAATATACTATAGTCTATATGCAAGAACCAGGTTGTTAGCTCAGTGCATGCAAGGTCGACATTTGAAAAGGCCAACCCAAGAGAGCTAGTAAAAAACTAGAAAGGAAAGGGCTTATGGTGTAATCGATACTGGAATGATGGCGAAATATGACAACTTGAAGAGTTAAGTTTTGAATTTAAACTAAATGTTTCAGAAGAAAGTGCAAGAGGATGCGATATAGTTCACTAGAACACCAACAGAAGGAGGAATAGGATGAACCAACTGCCAGAAGTCTTTTCGGAGTTTCTTTCATGGAGCTGACTACAGAACGGTAACAGATTTGAGAGAGGACGCGATTAGACGACGAGAATGGAAAGGTACAATATGGCGAAGAAATAAATTCGAGTGATTGAATAGTAAGAAGGATGAGAGATCTGAAAGAGCATTGTACGCATAGACAGTAAATATCATGGGCGTAGACTCTGGGGAGGGAGCAGACGGGGCACGTCTCCCCCAATACTTGAGATGGACATCCAACACAACAAGTGTACAATGAATAACCAAATTCCCCCCCCCCCAAATATTTTAGACAAGTTTACGCCAGTGGTAAATATAAAGCTCCTATGTCCAATATCGTAACGTATAGGGCTTAGCGCTCATTTCCCGTCCTTTGGCCCTTGAGCCGGCAATGAACTAAAAGCCAGGTCTTAAACACGGATCAGCAGCACATCGCAGGACTCACCGTTAGAAACGATTTTAAAACGACGTAGGATAGCGTTGCGACGCTTTAGGGAATAGAAGAAAACAGTCCTTTAAGCTATGATCCCCGAGAGGCGGCCACTGGTAAGAAGTGTAAGCGACTTCTCCCTCGCCGCCTGCTTTTCTCAGTTACAGTATACGGTCGGTGTACTCATAAGCTGAGTTGGCTGGGGCGCAAAAATTGAGCCGACATCTCAAAACAGATTTTTGCTTTGGGTGGGATTTGAACCCACCACCCGTCGGTTGAGAGTCCAACACGCTAACCCCAGACTACCACACCCCTGCCTGTTCACCTTAAAATAACATAGCATGATTTTTCGTGGGACTTCATGTGTGTCGGAAAGGCTCTACAATAGGATTAAAGTTTTGTCATTTTTAAAGCGTTGAACCTACGAGCAAAACATGTTGTAGTCATAGGCGTAACTTTGTATTGTGACGGTGGTGTTCGTTCATCACCACTTCTAAAAGTGATGGTGACAATCATAACCACTTTTAAAAGTGGTGGTGACAGTTGCAACCACTTTCTGGCATTGTGCAATAACTTTGTAAATAAATTTGAAACTGTAAATGATCACAGACTTTGTGCTACTTGGGCAACTATGACATTTCGCTTGAATGCCACTGATTCACAAGTGACTGTTGCTTAATTAACTCTGTATCGTGATCTCAGTGTTGTCAACATATTAACAGGTGTGAAACAGAATGCAAACAAGTACTTTGTTGTCTGCGAGTGACCTTGAACTGGCCGACAAAGCATGTTAAATTCATATATTATATGGGGTAGGGGCAGAGGAAGAGAGGGAATGGAGAACGGAAGGGGATGGAAGGGAAGGGAGGAGGGTATTGGTCACGACCGCTTTGTTACGCCCTTGGTTATAGTGATAGAATCGTGGCTGGAATAATATGAAGTCAACATTGCGTGTTTTACAGCATTGTAGCTATTGTCAACGATGTAGGTCTACTGCGGTGAAGGTCAGTGTTTTATGAAAGAACTCACACCATCCCCTTTCTTCGGACTCCTTATATTTATATAGCGCCACTCGGGACAGGAAGACATGGTGTCAAAATCGATGGTGCTGTTTAGTCTAATTAGCAGCTTAATCTTCTTAACCTAATGATGTAATACGAGTTGTGCTGACGGTCTACATACAGCGTCATTGGAACCGCAGAAGTGATTTAGAGCCACTGAGGTCAAAACACAAGACGCCTCTACTTCAACTCGCTTATCCACTGTAGCCCGACTTCTGCTTTCCCCGATCTATCCCATTTCCACTGCAGGGCTTCTCCAACGGATTGCGATTTTAACTATGGCTTCACCCGAAGAAACGACCATCCGTTGATGCCATATGCATTACAATACAAGCGCTATAGAAGTCACGTGATCTACATTTAATTCGCTGATTGGCACCAACGACGTCGTTCGTTCAAAAATCGTTTTTGCTGTCTCCGTTAAACAATTTTCGTGGTTCAGTCAAAGGAGATATTAAATTAGTAGGCTCATGTTTAATTCTGGACACGGCTGTCAGAGTCACTTGGACGATGGACTAATGCGGTTTGCACACGTCCGCGTTTCCTTGCAGGTAAATCTGCACTGGGTGGCGTGCTACAGAGGTCTTGTAATGGGTCTCTTACGGGTCGACCCTTTTGCCTCAGATTTGCATTTCTGTGTGACTGCGCGTGTTAAATATTTCATAGCAAACTACATACACCTACACATCGAGTGCACCAAAACTCGTTATAAAAGAATTTTTGCAACAATGAAGTCTCCAGTGAGTTATCGCATGCCATAACTAAAGCCCTATGCAACAGAGAGGCAGCAGGCTTAGAAAGACGCTTACGCAACCGATCACGACAGTACGTTGGCCTATTCATGAATTTGTATTAGTCGTTATAATTCTTATAGCCTAACCTATACCGCAGTCTTTTCCTTCCCACGGTCTTAGGCTGTAGTGGTCTTAGTCTTTACCCTCAGCGTGAGACTCCGTGAGTACACTTAGTAGGCCTACCAGCTGCTGTTGAAAGCAAAAAGATATCATGACACTAACCTTCGAGAATATCTCAATCTAGTGACAAAAGGTTTTGAAATGTTTTGCTCAACTTGCTTAAAACCACGAAAATCGCTAATTAGACCAAATTTGGCATTTTCTCAAAACTTTAATTGCAAACTGACTCAGACAATACAATTTTCATATAGGCCTATAGGTCCATTCCCATTCCGAGTGGGTCACGTATTGCTGTCTGCACTGACAATGTACACATCGGTGTTACACTTATAGGCCTACGTTCGTATACAATTATGGACGTGTCAGAAATAGACAGTGTCATTTAACGGAGACATCGCATTGAAACCGATTATATGTCCATGAGATGTCTCTTGATATTAAGGAAAATGTTAGATTCGTGGAAAATCTCTTATGTTCCCTAGCACAAATACCAATGTTGCTGGTAATACAAGACAGTCTTCTATTTAGGGAATAATTACGTCGACTTCGATGTCGTGAAAATAATTCATCTGGACGATAAATGAGATTTGAAAAATCTTCGAAAGATTTCTCATGTTTCTTCCTTGCCAATTTTCAGCAGTTTCTGTTTTCTTGGGTTCATGCGATTTGTTGAGGCTACTTAGTGCTGAGAGAACTTTAGGCACTTACCGTTCTGGCTCGAAGTACAAAGGAACCGTTGGCTTCAACACAAACCCCAAAAGGTGGGACGCCTGCCAGTTTTGAGCCACCCCAACATCTTTATGGATAAAATCCAAGGTTGTGCTTCAGCTATTAAACATCTTCCATAATCGAGTGAACGAATTTACCTCTGCAGTGGAAATGGATGGCGTGGGAAGAGCGGAAGCCTTACTGGACCCCTACCAATAATTTATAATTATAATTGAGGCAAACCAGTTCTAATGTTAGCGACTCATTTTTCTTAGCATCGGCATGTAAGAGCAGATGACTATTCGTCATCCGAACAGTCTGATTCTCACCGATTTAGGCTACTCATTTTGTTCGTGGTATTATCTAATCGCGGCTTTAGGTCTTAGGCGCTTATTGTTGAATCGCCTTCTTTCTTTCAGCATCTTACCAATATATAGGAAGCCGTAGTCTTAGCAGCTCACTGGTCCAAACTCATCATCTCTGCGAATTTCGACCAAGAGACTGATCCAACAACAGCACGGTTTCCTTTGGTTGGTTTCACTAAGTGTTGGTGAATATATAATATGCTGATTTCTCTGACGCAGCCTTTATATGGTGCTTATAAATTTCGTCAATTATTAATTTACTTTCCAGTCTATTGGCTGCAGGTCTCTTGGCTCTGCAGCACCAGGTGACCTATTTTGTCCCCTTCCTGTACTTCCACAGTCCAACAGGGTGACTAAAGCAACGCCGATCCATCATTCGTAATCGTAAGCGTTGGGCAACAGTTTATTCACGAGCCCTGGAACTGGAACTGAGCCCTGGAATGTGCACGCTTTCAATCGACCTATCTCGACACTACAGTCAGACAAACGATGACATGATGAGGGTCTTTCTTTCTCTGCCTATATATGTGGCCAGTGGATTAAAACCATTTTATTCGTTCATGGTCTTAATTGTTTTATGAGGCTTAGTGTACTTTCGTTGACCCTTCCTGAAGAGGCGCTATATAAATACGCACTTACGATTACGAGATTAAATATCATTACAATACGTTACAATGTAATTGGATTTCATGTCAATTCGTGTTGCATCTGGGCAGATTACATGTTTAAACACCGATGTTCACATCTGATCTATCATGAAATTTAATTTCTTAAGGAAGTATTTTATATAAAGCCTTAGATGAAGGCTAAAACCCTGCGACACTTTCACACTGGACGTGTTGCACAATGCTTCAGTCGTGATTAAACTTCTTATAGAAGTGTCAGTCATGCGTTCAAATGAAAACATGCGCCGTGGACGCTTGCGGCGTATTCGATCGTGCAGAATTTATTACATGCATGTAGGCTAAGTATATATTCATGTACATAAATTATGTCAACAGTGAGTTTATTCGTTTCCTAAGTATATGTGCATGTATATGTATGTATGTTTTATGTGTGTATGGATGTGTGCATGTGCATATGTGTACGTGTATGCGTCTGTGCGTCTAATCATGTTGCCGTTCTGGTCGTGACAGCTTTGGCCGCGGCTCGACAAAAGGTGCTCGACCGTGCGCCATAGAAACTTTAGGATTGCATGAGACACCCTGTAATTCTGCAATAGACATAAGAAATCCCACGGTAGTCACATGAGGTCTTTAATTCGTCGACGAACATAGAAACAATCATCAGAGTTTCTCTACCGTCTCTCTACGATTTGTGTGTGTGTGTGTGTGTGTGTGTGTGTGTGTGTGTGTGTGTGTGTGTGTGTGTGTGTGTGTGTGTGTGTGTGTGTGTGTGTGTGTGTGTGTGTGTGTGTGTGTGTGTGTGTGTGTGTGTGTGTGTGTGTGTGTGTGTGTGTGTGTGTGTGTGTGTGTGTGTGTGTGTGTGTGTGTGTGTGTGTGTGTGTGTGTTCATTCAGCATTTCATAACAGAATTGCCCATTATCGGAGAAATGTCAGACAACAGTTGAAAGATTCACAGGCCTTAATTTCGTCCTGCCGAGCAGTTTAAGGGGGGGCTACTCCATGCATGGTTGGCGTTAGGTTGACCCCCTCCACACACACACACACACACACACACACACACACACACACACACACACACACACACACACACACACACACACACACACACACACACACACACACACACACACATGCGTGTTTGTCTCTTTCTGTGTCCGTCTCTATATCTGCATCTGGTCTGCCTGCTTATATCTCTGTCTTCTCTCCTTCTGCACATGCGCATTGCGGTCTGGACATCCCATGTGGCCACTCTGTATCTGTGCGTTCTTTCCTTCGACCTATTGACACTACAGAAGTCAACCGTACATATATATGTATGTATATGTATTTATGTACGTGTATATGTATGTATGCATGCATGTCTGTGTCCTCGTGTGTCTGTCTATGTCGTCATCTGGGTGTTTCTAGCCTTGCGAGAGTGTTTGCTCGAAGTTCCAGGCTAGCACAGATACATTGGGCGACTGTGTGAAGGCACATTGAGTCAGTCAGCGTTAGACCAATGGTTTCCAACATTTAGGGCCTACCCAGCGTTGGCTAAATATGTGTGCGTGTGTGTGTGTGTGTGTGTCGGATGGTGATGTCTGTCTCGTGTCGTAGCCAGTCTGTTTGTGAGTTTGTCTGTCTGTCTTCCATCATCAGAGGTCTATGTTATATTGTTTGTTTTGGACGAATGAGTTGTAACTATAAACACTTGAAAACTGTTTTTCTCCGCCGGGGTTTGGGTAGGGAGCGCCTCCGATCGAGTGGGCGCTATATAAATGTTTCGAACGATTGAATGAAAACATGTTTGCTAGAAGGTTCTTGTTGAAATTTATAGGTGTCACGAAAATGTCAGCCTGCTTATAGCACGAAGTCACGCCCCAGTAACTTCACTCAATTGCAATAAATTCTGCAAATAGTTGACGAAGAAGAGCCTGATGAATATTCTGCCATTCAGGCAGCCTAGCTGGGCTTCTTCCCGATGGCATCGGCGCTTCGCATGACCGACCTATTATCTGAAATGTCATAGCGATGCACACCTAACGCATTTGTTGTGATGTGCAGTTCAAAATACTGTGTCATGTTTTCTAAGAAAATGCTGTCAATGTCAAACTTAATCTTTGCCATGAAGTGCAGTAAGGTGAGATAAGGCAAACTATTAGAATGGTAGAGTAAGCAAAACAAAGGAAGATAGATCTTTATTAAGATGAATAAATATATGAAAATTGTCTGTCTGTCTGTCTGTCTGTCTGTCTGTCTGTCTGTCTGTCTGTCTGTCTGTCCTCCATCATGAACGTGAAGCATTTCCTTAAATTAAGATATTTTCTCAGGGCAAGGTCAGGTATTTGCTCAAAACAAGGTAAGATAGTTTCTGAAGGTAAGATTAGGTATTTTCTCAAGGCAGGGCAATTTTAGAATGCAAGGCATGGTTGTCTCTCAAGGTAAGGTAAGGTTAGGTATTTTCTCAAAAGAAGGTATTTTCTCAAAATTAAAGGTGAGGTATTTTCTCAAGGTAAAGGGAAATATTTTCTCGACGTTAAGTAAGGTACCATTTTAAGGCAAGACACGGTATTTTCCGAAGGTAATTAAGGTTAGGCCTTGTCTCAAGGCATGATAAGATATTTTCTGAAAGTAAGGTAATATATTTTCTGAAGGCAAGATATTTCTCAAAGCAAAGTACTTTCTCACAGCAAGGTATTTTCTCAAGGTAAGGTAAGGATTTTCTCGAGGAGAAGTCAAGCATTTTCTGAAGGTAATGAAGGTAATGTCGCACGGTAAGTTAGGTTAGCTATGGCATGCTTCTTTAAACAAGATGCACTGCTTCCGCTGATATTTCGGCTGAAAAGCACAAGCGACAATTCAACAACCGGACAATACATTACTAGTGGAAGCATTGTATTGCTAATAACTACTCGTCAGTTTCACATGGACCGCACCAGGTTTCGAAACTATGTCGCAGACGTAAAATGTCATTCTGCAAGGACTGGTGATCCTAAGAGCGAGCGGAGAAAACCGCTTTTATCAATTTAAATTATGCTCTAGGATTTCAAGCAATGGCACTCCACTACAAGACTTCAAGCACAACCACAGTGGTCCATCGTAAGGACACCTTTTCAACCTCCGAACTTGTGTTGTTTCTCATTGATTGACCTCGAAAGGTTTGTTGAGTGGGTAAGTTTTATACCAATGATTTTAGGTACACTCCACGGATGGTCTGCAGTGTCATCCAAATACACTATCGTGGCTCTTAACATCACAGCATATTGCCGTGAAAAAGGTAGATCCGCCAGAATGCAAAATACTACAAAATTCAAAGTCGCCCAAAATTTTATTACAAGCTTTATCATTAGACCAAGTCCTGAGAATGGTCGTCCTGTTGTGAAAGTACTTTCGGCTGAACTGCGAACACGTGCGACAAGACAACCATTCTTTGAGGTTTGCCTCGCTTCATTGATTAAATATCCTATGACGCACGCAACCGAATCCGATTCTCAACCACAATAGTGAAAGACAAAGAGCACAATCGTTCTGCCTTCATCGTTTCTGATCTAAACAATCGTTTATACAGCCTGTATTGTTTGTGCGCCATTGATTTGGTCTGTTTGACAACAAATGCTCCACTGGTCTTTGTATTCATCGCTCTTGTTCTGTGGGGAGACTATCGGAATGACAACCTATACTGATCAGAGTTGTGAAGCCTGTGGCCTGGTAGGCTATACCAGTATCTGGAATTATGCTGACGTTTTTAGCACAGAATGATATATGCATGAAAGGTATAAACCATGACCTATGTTATCACGAAGGGCCTGATAATTTCTACAGACGCGACAGAGCCATTGAGTAATGACATATGCATGAAAGATATACACCTTAACCTATTTTACCACAAAGGATCTGATCATTTCTATAGACTCGTTGACAAGGCCACTGAGCAACGTCATGCAGCAATTAAGTCTATAGGTCTACAGCCGCCTGGCTTTATGTCAGTTTGTAAAAATGTCAATGGCACGTTATAGAAGATAAAATATATGAAATCGTAAACGTAAGCTACAAATTTCTAAAGCGCTACTCTAAAGCCAAGCGCAGGGCACCAGCTTATTCACGAGTGCTGCACAGAGTCAGAGGGGTTGTCCGCCAGGTAGTCAAAATTAGTAGGTCTGAGTCCGGTTGCCAGATGGTCCAGATCAAGAGAGGAGGCAGAGTAGCTGCTAAAGCGGGTCACGTTTAGGTCGATAATTGGAAGGCAGAGGAGCCGATGAATCAGAGTAGGAATTCTTGGAGAAGTGAGACTTCAGTTTTGAGTGGAAACCCCGTGGGGTAATAGAAAGAGGAGCCCGAGGCAGATGATGGTGGGTGGGTGGGTGGCAATGATGATGAAGAAACCGAAAATTTGCGGATTTCAGAGGCAATATCGTTCAGGTAGGCTAGAAGACAGACTAAGGTAAGAAGCGTCAATAAGCAGACGCATAGTCACGTGGTCCAATGATCATTTGATCAGTTGAAGCTGAAACACAACAGAATCCAACAACTGGACATCTTTAATCAACTAGGACATCTTTAATCAACTATGTTTAGCTGACTCAAAATTCACATAAGTTGTAAACAAAGTCGATTATCTTAGAGAAGGAAACAGACAGATAAGCAGACAGACAGACGGACAGATAAACAGACAGAGTGAAAGCGAGTGTGAGATAAACAAATTGCTTAAATCTAACCTTAGCTGGAAACTTATATAGCGCCGTTATCTTAACAGGAGATAAGATAACAATCGAGGGTCGCCCTTAAAAAGAATCTCGGATCCATCATACGATAAAACACCAGGTAAGACAATTAAACAATGACCATGTAAATGCAAATGTACCCTGCACAGTTTCATTGAACACGTTTGTGTTGAGACTATGAAGAGAAAAAGCAGATGCTGGAAACAATGAACCATTGTTCACTGTATACGTGTGAGTTTGACTAATGTCACTTATCAGAGAACGTTTGATTATCCGTTCCTTCGTTAGAGCTTAATTTAAAACTAAACCCTAAATTCATCCAATCATGACTATTATAAAAATCACAGTACGATGCCTTTAAGTCCTCTGCCTATCTGCAATCTTGAGACTAACTGGTCTGCTGGCGACCTTGAGTTCTGCCAACATTTGCGTCGAATAGGAACTGGGGAATTTGTTCTGCCTGTGACGGAAGTCCATCCGCTAGCCACCTGGCGACTTTAACTCAACGTCCTTAACGTAAGTCCAACTTCCGGCCACTGGAGACAAATTACAAATGGTGCGAATGAGAGTACAATTCCCGAGGGCGTGCGAAAATCCGAAGCACGGGTGGCTAGGGTACGTATCGCAATGGAAGCGACACGAAGTCCACGAGACGCCGTTCGACGTCAAAATGACGTCAGGATCCAGACAGAATCCAGGCACCCTTTGATATTGGAAAGTCCTTTGCTGCGGATAATGTAGGACGGTCGTATTTATGTCGGCTTCAAAACGGGTAAAAAGCGATTTCAGCTCAACGCCGTTAATGTCGTAGACGATGTCAGACAAACCGTCAAAAGATTTGTTCTTGTTCTGTTCGTATCCGATGTCCATTAAGGAGTGGCGACTAGGATTGCGCTGATTTGTAGCGTCCTCGGCGTGAGAGATGGTACTGTAGCGACTAACCTCAGCTGGCATTCCGTAGATTTCCCACAACTGACTGACTCTCGACCACATGTCGTCGTCTTCCCCACCCCACCCGAAGTACTTGAGCGAGTATCCGTTCACCTTCCGGAACATGTCCGCCGTCAGCGATACGACTCCTCCGAAAGTCGGGTAGAGGTTGTAGCGAAACTTGTCTATTGCTCGAGCGTAGTGTCTGGGGTTCGGTCCGCATGTCATGAGAGCGCGGTCATCCTCGAGAAGCATGTCGACATCGTGGAAGATGACACAGTCGAAGAGAAATCGCTTCTGCGCCTCGAGAAACGCAATGTTCATGATGGCCGCCTTGTTGAAGATCATTGGAAGGCGCTGGTCGACGACGAAAATCCGGAAGTGAAGCTGTTGTCGTTTCAGGATCGGATAGAGATGACGCAGCAGAATTCGTAAGTGACTCTCGCGGTCTCGACACGGAATTATGATCGCCAGACGGGTATGTGGTACGCAGTTGTCCGGCATCCACTCCCCTCCCATGCGGACATCCGCTCCCACGCTCTCAGAAATACTCGTCCAATTCGAATCTATCATATTTACCATGACCCTTCCTTGAAGACCTTGAGGAACACAAGGACACCAGTTGATCCCAGATTTGTTTGCTCTCCTCTGTTGACACCATCCTTCTTCCAGGCTCTGATATTCGCGAATGGCATACATTTCTCCCTCTTTCACTGGTTCTGGTGTGACCAACAACGGATTCTTCGTAGTGACCACCTTCCTTCTGTGAGGAGCCCTCGGACGTATGGCAGGTGGCACGTTTCCAAAGGACATGGACTGCTGAAACTCCGATAGATCGAAGTGTCTTCCGACGATTATGGTCAGCATAATCACCGCCGTAGTTCCGCAAATGTAGAAGAAACAGATCCGGGCGATAACTCGAGAATATCTGTTCGCCATTTTGAACTAAGTTAGCAGCGCCACCGAACGACAGATCCGGCCCACTGCGTCGTTCCTTCTACGGCTGTCAATGAAACGCTTCACTGGTCTAGAGTCGTATAGTGAATATTGCGTCCCGGTATAGAGGTCAGTCGCTGTTTCGTCTGTTTGTCTGTGTTTCTGCAAATAGGCAATCTATTTACAAGTTCCGCTTATATGTGTAGCAGCAAGTGATAAAAGAGTTGTGGTCAGTGAAAGGTTCACAAGATACTCGAACGGCACGAAGGGATGGTCAGTGGATCCAAAAATGACCAGTAGCCTCACTGACAGAACGTGCGTGACCACAGACGACAGAGTAGGTAATGATTGGCCTGGAAGTCTTAGCTAGTCACATGAGGTTGTGTAGTACATTTTTTAAGAAAAAAGGTTCCGGAACTTAACAATAATGGAAGGGCTAAATCGAGGGAGAAGCCCGAGAAAAAAACGTGTTTTATTCTCTCATTAAAATAACTAAATTATTTTTAATAGGTGAAAAAGCACTGATAGTTCCAGAAAAGTTCGGACGTTCAAATTTAAACGTAAGGACGTTTGTCTGTACCGTAATCTGGCTGTTTATGGTAAATGATGAAACTGAAGTAATAAAGTCTCTCAACAGAATAATGTTATGATGTTAGTGGTCACAATTCGTTCCTCTCTAGTCTTTGTTTTGTTATTGACCTTTCTCTGTTCGTTTTCGTCTCATTAATTGAAAGCTCATTTTATGATTTGTTGCTGTTAAATGCCTAGTGATTTTCCAACAGCGTATAACTTTGTGTTCTAAATGCCGAATTTTGCAGAGGCCAGAGATCTCGAGTTGTTCCTAATGAGAACGCGCTTAAAAGTAACGTCTATTATCGGCAGATAAGCCTATAGCTAGTATGGCTAGATTGAGGTCACAGCCTTTTGCCATTTTTCCTTATGGCATAGAATAAACACAAAATGCGATGGTCGTTTGCAGGGCGCTCTGCTGCAGTGCTTTTCAGAAATCGAAATCTTGCTTAATGCAGCCATGGCCTGGAACTACATATAATAAGCCGATGGGCCGTAACGATTTTTGGATTGATGCGCTTAGGTGATACGCCTGTCTGCAGGTGCAGCACGTCATTATAATTTATATGCGACGGAAAGACTTGGCGTTCGTCAGTGCCAGGTACCAATCAGATATTAGAGCCCGTATTAACACACCAATTCATTTTCTTCATCGGGCCCCAGCATGCGCAGTTGAGTGCAGACAAATCGAACTGAGTTGGTACTTGGATGGTTGACCGTCCTTGGAATACCACGCCACCTGGCGTCCATTTCGCCCTCACCTTTTCATAATCATCATCAACATTATCATCATCGTCATCATCAGCATCATCATCATCGTCGTCGTTGTCGTCGTCATCATCATCATCATCATCAATTTCTGACGCCAGCCATGTAGGTTAAACAGATATTTATGTTGCTTGAGTATACTATGGTCGTTTTTGCGCCTCGGTCTGTTGATCCTTCGACCTCCATGATTCTCAGCAAGTTCTACAGAGGTGTATAAATAAGTGTGCTATCCTTAGCGTGGATTATAAGGAAGGGGGAAAGGCACTAGAAGCAAGGCATATTTTAACTGTATAACTAGTGGGACAAATGTCCCAGTAGTTTTAGGATTTGTCCCAGTGGTTTTAGGATTTGTCCCAGGGAATGTATGTTTGAAGTATAACTAGTGGGACAAATTTTGCAGGAGTTTTAAGATTTGACCCAGTAGTAAATCAGTAAGAAGAAAAAATTTTAGAGGTGAATTCCTAAAAAAAGGTCATCAACTTTTTGGGGAGATCAATTCGCCCGACTTTGTCCCAGTAGTGTAAATCTGCTAAAATATGCACTGACTAGAAGGCTGGAAGACTTCGAAATGTGGACATGGCGAAGAATGGAAAGAAATAGTTGGACAGAGCATAAGACAAACGAGCAGGTACTGAAGATGGAGGGAGAGGAAAGATCCATGACGAAGACAATTAGAGAGCGTCAAAGAAGATGGGTTGGTCATATAATGAGAGGAAATTCCCTGCTATGAGAAATCATCGAGGGTAGAATGGAAGGAAGAAAGACGAGGAAGACCAAGAACGATGTTCTTAGACTGGATAATCTATCTATCTATCTATAATGAACTTCTATAGCGCCCCTTCAAGAAATCTACTCAGTGGCGCTCCCGACCCAGGCCCGGTCAAAAAGAAAGGTCTTAAGAAGGCTATAGAAAGTACCTGAGAGGACTCTAGGGAGAGAGCAAAGGGACAGAGGGAGGTCATTCCAAGCGCTAGGACCCACCACGGAGAAGGCCTCTGCTGTGCCATAGGGAACAGCAAAATCACCCCGGGAGGCCGAGCGCAAGGCACGGCGCCCGGCACAAGCGGAAGTTAAAGAGCTTGCAGAGGTAGGCCGGGGCCCGCCCTAGGACACAATGCCACGCCATGGTGGAGACCCTGTAATGAATGCGATGCTGGACAGGAAGCCAATGGAGAACGTCTCGCATAAATTCAGGGACGTGGTCAAACCTGGAGATACCGCCAACCAAGCGTGCAGCCGACCGCAAAACCCTCTCTAGACAAACAATGCTAGTCTGAGGAAGTCCAACAAAGAGAGAGGAGCAATAATCCAAACGATTGACAATAAATGCATGCACCAGAGTGGAGGCCGCGGAGAATGAAGAAGGACGGCTGTAAGAAGATGAAAGAAGATGCTCAACGCCGAGAAGAATGACGCAGGGCTTATTCTAATGTGCAGCTGGACACAAAGTGTGTAGTTGGGAAAGAAATTTGTGCAGCTAAAATTCAGATTTTGTGCAGTTGCTTTTTTCGACCTAATTGTATAAACAATTAAACCTCTTGCAAAATCAGCAATTTAAACCATTTCGTCAGGGAATACGTCTCTTGTGTATGTCGTGGTCAGGCTGATGGAAAATTCTCGAGTCTGCCAAAATCTCCTACAACTTGGAATATAATTATAACGAACGTCATTGTAAGCGTGAAATTCTCTGCCTTAGCAGAGTCAACAACTGGTCTACAATAACCAAATAAGTTTCAGCACGAAAATTGCTTACTTGCTCGCTGCTATATGTGTATGCCAGAAAACAAAAAGCATCAGAATAGAAAAATTGCCCTTAGCATAGATTATAATTATATTGACTGAAAGAAGTTGAGCCAAAAGAAACGCATGTATAGGCCTACACAGCAGTAGGTTGCATGGCCGACATTTCAAATTTGCTTATCTATAGTGCAAATTCTTGCTTAAACTGAAACTAATGGCTCTTTATTATGACCAAATAATTATTTGATGTAATAAATTCTGTTTGTCCTGCAGTATTCTGACTCCAGTCGGGCCCCTTGTAACCGGGGGGCCTCATGCTAAAGCATATTGAGCATAGGGGGCCTACTGGTAAATCAGGCACTGCAAAACGGTAAATCCCAGTATAGTATACACAGTTAGGCGCAGAAGTTCGTGTACACGTTTCGCACATTAAAAGAAACGAAAAGAAGACTTAGGAATACCAGTCAGTGCGTTGCCTTCCACCTACCTCTTGATAAAAAACGAGTCTATCTTTCCTGAATCTGATTTTCTTTTCATTTTGATTAGAAAATAAGACCAAAATCAACAACATGCAAAAGACGCGACAAAGTACTGACCTGACGTAAAAATAATAAAAACGCAGACTGTGTCACTGCTACGTGCGGTGACACAGTCTCTCATTTTTCAGTCTAGTAAGTAAGTAAGTAAGTAAGTAAGTAAGTAAGTAAGTAAGTAAGTAAGTAAGTAAGTAAATGTATTCTTTAACGAACGCTAGCAAATGCACACCGCTTTGCATACAATGTTACGCAGAGGGAAAGAAAATAGAAAATGAAGTAATAATAACGTTTGATGAAAAATGAAATATAATAATTGTAGCAGATGCCTAACTGTACAGCATATCCTACCCAGGAAACCTAGTCGGATAAGAGAGTCAAATCTTCGGAGAACCAGATTATGTGAACGCGAGCACAAATAATACCCGGTCTTTAGAATGGGAGGTAGGAGGTCATGGAGGAGGTTAGTGGGGTTTTAAGAATGCCAGTAAAGAGATTGCGATCAGCTTAATTGCAGGTTTGGCGAATTTAACCTAACTGAAATAAATATGTGGAAGTAATATGCATGTCAGGTTCCTTACTTATTCCTTAGTTATTCCAGCCTGGCCAGGATGCCGTTTATGAATCGTCTTTGAACAGTCTAAATTAATTATGTCAACTCCGTAGCCATCAAATTAAAATATTAATATGCACTAAACATTGCCAGAAATGAGGCGAATCACAGTTTGAAATGCCATAGGCCTATCTTTTCAGCTTCAGAGGGCGAACCCCCGATCAAAGGCTTTTCCCCTGGACCAAATGGGGGCACAGCCCCAGACCCCTAACTCCTCGTCACTCATGTGCAGTTGAGAAAATTCCTTAGAATAAGCCCTGGAATGACGCCGTTGGACATACGAACCTGCCTAAGGGCAGAAAACCGAAGAAGAAAGATCTTTAATTAGCGCTGCTTTTATACCGTATTTCTCTTGCAGCCTCTCTTATACTTACCACCTCGCATTACAATGTAAGTCAGGAGAAAGCGATGCGACCTCTAAGCCTATCTAGGTCTACTACCCTGTGCGCTCGCAAACAATTTCGGAACTCAGTATAAATAATTGTTTATTCGATTCACATCAGGCAACGGCATTGCGCTGGGGATGCAACGATAGCAAGCACAGTAACGTCAGGTAGCATCGAGTAACAACTGCTCTTGGGAGGCTCTCTGTTCTTGGCATTCTAGGTCGATTGTGCCATCTTAACTCGCCATCCATCCAGATTCAGTATATGAATAGCAAAGTTGGGAGGTTAAGACATCCCAAACATCGCAAGTTGAGAGGTTAAGACGTCCCAACATCCTAAACATCGCAAGTTGGGAAGTTAAGACACCCAACATCCCAAACATCGCAAGTTGGGAGGTTAAGACACCCCCAACATCCCAAACATCGCAAGTTGGGAGGTTAAGACATCCCAACATCCCAAAACATCGTAAGTTGGGAGATTAAGACACCCCAACATCCTAAGCATCGTAAGTTGGGAAGTTAAGACACCCAACATCCCAAACATCGCAAATTGGGAGGTTAAGACACCCCAACATCCAGTGCGTCTGATTTGAAAATAGTAGGCGGGTTGAAAATCGATCGCGCTGGGTCGAGTAGGCGATCGATGCGCGGTCGACCTTGGGAGCTTTTGTGTCTAGCATATTTTATGTATCGTATTCGTTCGTACAGCTGCATATAATAATCATCTAGTAGACCTATCCCAATTCAAATTCTGCTATATGAGTAGGTCTGTTGAAGAGACGCTATATAAATTCTCTGAATAAATGAATGAATGAACATTCACTAGAAACCTACCATTGACGTAAGATGAAGTGCTGATTTCACAACGTTGGTTGAGCCTTCAACATACGTTGAACTCTTTTTGGCTAGACCTTTCAGCCGGTAATCCATTCGAAATTTATCGGCGTGCTTTATGCAGGACTTGCAGTATATTTTGTTCACAGTCCGACGGTTTTCTAATTCGACTACATCGACATCAAACGAGTCGCCTAACTTCCATGACAGATACGTGCTCAACTGTAGGCCTACATTATTATTCGACTTGCTCATCTTCGCAGCCATTTTTGTTTAAAATAATTTCCGAAATTGGTGCTGTTACGGTTGATGTCACGCGGCGTGAGGTGTCGACCGTGTTGTTATGACCAATCATATTGCACGAAATTGGAGTGATCAGTCAGCAGTAATTAGGACAGGTCACGGTACGCATTCACCGCTGCCGCAAGTAAGTAAATTAAAGTAATCTCTATTAGGTAAAAAATAATGGTCTGGCTCCAGGTTCGTCTATCGTCTTGGACTTTAACTCAGACTCAGCGAGCGACGACCGACTGTCACCGACGGTGAGAAGCCTTCGTCTAGGCGAGCGGTAAATCGCTCGCCGGTACCTTTGCTAGGCGAGCGACCAAGGAGAGCGATCGATCGCTCGCCTTAAATCAGACGCACTGCCAACATCCCAAACATCGCAAGTTGGGAGGTTAAGACGTCCCAACATCCCAAAACATCGTAAGTTGGGAGGTTAAGACACCCCAACATCCTAAACATCGCAAGTTGGGAAGTTAAGACACCCAACATCCCAAAACATCGTAAGTTGGGAGGTTGAGACACCCCAACATCCCAAACATCGCAAGTTGGGAGGTTAAGACGTCCCAACATCCCAAAACATCGTAAGTTGGGAGGTCAAGACACCCCAACATCCTAAACATCGCAAGTTGGGAGGTTAAGACACCACAACACCCCAAACATCGGAAGTTGGGAAGTTAAGACACCCAACATCCCAAACATCGTAAGTTGGGAGGTTAAAACGTTGTCCTGTCAGTGAATGACCGTCAAGTTTAAGCCCATCCGAAAAATCCTGTAAACCTTGTGACTAAGATTCTGGGGAGTTGCTGTAGAGACACACATAAAGATGTTTTACGTTTAACTAGTAAAGAGCTGTTCAGTTGACACCACCAGGGTTGTAAGGTAGAAAGTTGGTTCAGCTCCAGATCTCGTTACGATTTCTCTTAGTCAAAACCACAGACAGAAGCGAAATGTATGGGGTTAATAGTTTGAAGGGAGTTCCTTTTTCCTTCTAGGATATTAAGATTTGCATTAGATAAATAGTCCGAATCAGTGGAACGGAAGTTTCCTCTTTCCTCTTATATTATGGATCACTGTATATAAATATATATATATATATATATAGACCCCTATATATAAATTATAAATATATATATAAGTAAGTAAGTAAGTAAGTATATTCTTTATTTTAACCAGCTGACAAAACGCACTCTGGTGTACATTACATGCAAATTAACAGTTTACAAGTTACATTTTCCGGTTTAATTCAAGTACAACATCCTAACCAAGAAAGTCTTTCTCATTAAGCTATCAGCTTTGGGTAATATATGGTCATGTTTTCTTGGCCGAAGGTATATACAGTTTATATATATATATATATATATATATATATATATATATATATATATATATATATATATATATATATATATATATATATAGTCTGAACGAGTCTTTTCACCTAGATTTCCATGAGTTAAATTATGCGAACCGGTGTGAACAGGATCTCCCATTCTCCCAAGGTACTCCAGATTTTTGAGAATGTGTACCCACGCTTCCTCTCCCCTTAGGTTACTCCGTCACGTCAGAAAGTTGCCTTGTGGGTGACATGTTCTCTAGAAAAACAGGCTTTTGGAGACACTTCCAAAATGGCGACAGCCCATCGCGCCAACAAACAGCAACAAATTTCTATAGCGCCGTTTCTTAATAGCTACTATCTAGGCCTGCAATGTTTTACAAAAATAAATCAAAGAAAATAATAAAAATGAAATTATTTAATTATTGTTTAATTATGGTGCGATTTATGATATTTGCAGATTTCTTACGGTGCGATATATGCAAATTTCGCAAAAGCGCCAAGCGTTTTTGCACAGCGTTTTTTGTGTCAAATCGAAGGGGTGTTCAAGGGTTCCACCATGGAAACGCTGCACAAGGGCCCACAAAAACCTTTCTACGTCACTGCCTAGAACCCATGGCCTACGCCCAAGACCTCATGATTTTGAACTTGCAAGGACAATCACTACTTTATACCTAGAGTTTTGTTCCGACATGTTCTAGGAACTAAATAGTATTCTACCTTTCGTAGACTAATCTAGACTAATGTTTTTTTTACTGTACACACTCTTTCTGTAAGAAGTTGCGGTTTGTCAACTTTGATTCATAATAAACGAAATTATATATATAAGCTTATATATATATATATATATATATATATATATTTTTTATCGTATTAATGTTTCTAAAAAGTTGTGTGAGCATGCTCCTGCCTCGGCCTCACAAAGCCAAAACTTGTGTGAGCATCGGCGACTTTGGCGCCCGTGCCTCTGTTTTAGTGAATAAGCTGGTCTCCCTGATTTTGTGTGAAGAGTATAAATTGTTAGCCACGCATGCCGCCACCTTGCGAGTGTCCACGAAATAATCCTGCGTTACACTTGCGAATGCAAGTAGGTTACATTACATGTATAGGCTTATTTTGAGGTGGATACGAAGTACAACTGACAAGTGACAGTCCTCTGCGAAACCGAGAGGCATCAACTCCGAAGAACCGGCTTACCCTACTTAGCTGTATTCCTGTGTCGTAAGAATTTAATGTGCTGCACAGGAGAAATGTTCTGAACAGTTACTTGTAAGTAAGTAAAGTAAGTATATTCTGTATTACTACCAACTGCTTGTACCGCACTTTAGTTCACTGTGAATCAGGCATGTTCAACATGTTCGGCCGAACAGGGGCCCCCACACTTGAGGGGCCCCCACACATGAAAAAGACTTTTTTTAAAATTTTATAATTATTGTTACTTGTTAAGTATAATAGTAAAAATGATTTTTAAAAACTAGGATCAAATTATTCGAAAATACTCATTTAATATGCACCAATACACAAATTTCGCACGTTTGTGAACCCCTATAGGAGTTTCCATTATCAGGCAGATTTATCTAAAAAAATCAGCCAGAAATGATAGTGAGGGCCATCCACATATTACGTACGCAATTATGGGGGGGGTCGAATTTGGCGATTTTGCGTACGGGTGCGAACGGGGGGAGGGGGACAAAATGTGTACTTACACAAAATAAATTTCTAATTATGACGTCCACATTAGCCTATTTATAACTCTGTATTGTTCTATAGTCGTCCGATGGCATTTTATTACATTATATAAAAGCCATGTGCAGTTATTCTGTGCTGTAAACGAGACACCTATAATTTGTCCATAATTATTGGCCCTCACTCATCCTTCAATAATCTGGCCTAAAGTGCAGACAGTCGCTGCCGAGACATTTTCTGCAGCTGGTCTTCGGGGGTGGGGTGTGTGCGTCAAGCGTACGTACGCAGGGAGGTGGTGGAAGAAAGTACGCTTGCGAACAGGGGGGAGGGGGTCCAATTTTCCCCGGATTTTTTTGTACGTAGTATATGGATGGCCCCTAAGACCTATTTTTACTTGCATATTTAAACACTTACTACCTGGCGGTACAATAAAGGCCCATTGTTACGTCATTTCAGTTATGAAACACTTTGAAACAAGTTTTTGGTTAACAAATTTAAATTTTAAGAATAAAAGCCCTTTTACGTCACTTTTATTTTGAAACACGTCTATTGTAGGCCTATAAGTTTTAATTTAAAAACCAAAGGCCCGTTGTTATGTCACTTCACTTATGAAACACATTATTTTGTAATTTTTAGATTTTGAGAATAAAGGCAGTTGTTACGTCTCTTCAATTATGAAGAAGTGTAGGGAGCGGTTCATAAGAGCGACACAACGAAAGAGCGACGTAACAGAAGAGCGACATAAATACCGTATCAAAAGAGCGACAACCGAAGAAATGAAGTCAAAATTCAAAATAGCGACAAACATGTTTATGTACTCATTTATGCCACAGAAGCAGCCCATTACTACTAATCACCTTGTCACCTTGTGCTGTCAACTCCTGGAGCTCTAGCGATCGTCATGATACACCTTTTACTACTAATACTACTCATAAATGTACTAAAGTGCCTGATTACTACTAATACTACTTATAAATGTACTAAAGTGTCTGATAAAATAATGTACTAAAGTGTAAATTCAGTGTCTGATTCTTGAACCAATCTAGGACATGAGGTCAAGTGCATATTACGGGCAATCCCTCGAAGGTTCTCCTCGAGAGGGATAGGGCCTAGTGCCGTGTCTCCCCACAACAGTTGCAATTTTTTCTTCTCTTAGGAGTCGCTCTTTCTTCTTCTTGATTGGGTTGTTCCCTGAAATCAGCCTTTCGACCTCTTGATCTGTGCGGTGGTTCTCTTTTATGAATTCCCTTATCATCGAAAACACTCCCAGGTGGTAACGCTCCACTACAGTTTCGAACCTCCTGTGCCAAGCCTCCAAGCTGTTGTTTGTTCTTTGGAGGTTATGGGCTTGAAGATGGTGAACACTCCAGAAATTTGGGGGATATCTAGGAGGATGACGTTGCTGAATGCGCGGTGGTCTTCCTCTCCCACGAGTGGTAATTGGTTTTCCCAACACGTATACATTATCTCCGAAATATTTAGAAACTGGAGCAACTTTATCAGGAGCGCTGTATGAGAGCGCATAGAATGCATCAAGAATCTCATCCGGAGGTAAAAAAGGCTAGCGCGGAAAGCATCCTGATGCTCTTATATATTCCCCCACAAACATAGTACGATATTAACCAATTTGTCGCTCTTTCGTTATGTCGCTCTTTCATATCAGCAATATTTCTGTCGCTCTTATGACACTGCTTTCTGAATTGTCGCTCTTTTGTTACGTCGCTCTTTCGTTATGTCGCTCTTTCGATACTAACCCAGAAGTGTATTATTATAAGTTTACATTCAGAGAATAAAGGCCTTTGTTACGTCACTTCAGCTATGAAAAGTCTACTGTTATTAAGTTTAAATTTAGACAATAAAGGCCCATAGTTACGTCATTACAATTGCTAAAACGTCTATTATTTTTAATCTCAGATATAGAGAATAAAGGCCTTGGTTACGTTACTTAAATTATGAGAAAGTCTATTGTTATTAAGTTCAAAGTTAGAGAATAAAGGACTATCATTTATTAAGTAGGCCTAGGCTACGTCATTTCGAATAAATAGAACACGTCTATAACTAGGCCCTATTAATTTCAGATTTAGAGAATAAAGGCCTTTGCTACGTCACTTCAATTAGGATAAAGCCTATTAATGTAACTGAGTTTAAATTTAGAGAATAGGCCTAAATGCCTATTGTCACGTCATTTCAATTGTGAAACACGTGTATTGTTCGTGATTTTAGTAATTTTTAGATTTAGAGAATAAAGGCCATTCTTACGTCACTTCAATTATGAATCAGTGACTATTATAAGTCTATTGTTATTAGGTTTAAATCTAGAGAATAAAGACCTATTGTTACGTCACTTCAATAATGATCGACATACGTCTCTTCTACAATGAAACGCGTCTATTGTTAGTAATTTTAAATTATTATTATTATTTTTATTTTTATTATTATATGATTATTCTTGTTATTGTAATTATATTATTATTACGCTTATTGTCATTATTATATTTATTGCTATTGTTATCATCATCATCATCATCATCATTATTATTATTGGGCGCCATTATATAATCACTCAACGTTCTTGAAGGGGAAACGATGCGCAATTTGGTACCCCCACTTTCTAGACCAAAGCATGGTGTAAGAGATAGGTTAAGCCTCTGACCTGACTGGAAGTCAAGTGCTATGTGGCACATTATAAAATGACGCCAATTTATTGTGTAGGCCTACACTCTGTAATATACGGTCGTTGGGGCCCCACAGTTTAACTGAACAGGGCCACCACATTTGTTAATCCGGCCCTGTTCACATGTAGCCTATACAATAAAAAGCATTTTTATCAAAATATTTTCCTCATTAGATTGTCCGCCCTAGGTGTTGGTCGGTCATGCAGTCTCGGCCTCATGGAATAGTACTGTGACCTCAGCGGTGAAAGGTGAGGGTTCAGCACAAGGCCCTGGTCACGCAGTACTGCAGCGAAGAGGGCCCCGTCTGCCAGGCTACATAATTGCTCGAAGGTGGGGGTGAGGCTATCTGCAGGGAGACTATAATAGTCCTGCCTCAGTAACAGCTTACACCCATCCACTGAAAAGTGTTCTCAATTCCTTAAGCGCCGCTATCTCAACATGACAGTGGAAACATGAGATATATAAATCGCTGTACACGTATCTCCCAAGCTATCACACTCTGTTCTCAACATTAATGAGCATGGCTGACCTTGAAATCAAGCCTTTTGCTCGGCCTACTCCTTCTACTCATTCTTACCGTCTCAGCGGGT